>JBBPBT010000685.1:12405514-12428036 GCA_037974875.1 Cicer bijugum
ATATAAAAAAGACACAGACCAAATGTATGTTATTGATATGTAATAAAATTATATGATACATATTTGTCACTGATAAATATAAAAAAAATGAGATAAATATTTTTCATTGATACATAAAAAATAAAAAACACATATTTTATCACAGATGAATATAAAAAAACCAAAAAATTATTTGTCATTAATACCTAAAAATAGCACATAACATATATTTCTCATTGATAAATATTAAAAACATATGACAAAAATTTGTCAATAATAAAATAGAAAAAATATGAAGCTAATATATTTTGTTGATAAATATTAAAAAATACATAGTATAAATATTTATCAATGATAAATATAAAATAATACAAAATAAATATTTATCACTAATATACACACAAAAAAATTAATATTTGTCAACATTAAATATAAAAAAATATGAGGTAAATATTTATTATTAATATATAAAAATTAATAGTCAAATATTTATCACTAATAAATATAACAAAATACGTAACATATAACACATATTTAACATTTTTTAATATATGATAAAATACAAATATAAATAATTATAATATAGTAATAATAATTTATTATTAAAATAATACATAAAAAAATAATTTTCATTAAAAAATTATATAAAATTAGTATCTTTTAATATCATCTATATAAAAATAAAAATATTAATAATACACTAATTATAAAAAATTAAAATAAAAACATACACATAACACATTTCAAACTAAAAAAATATACCACTCACGTGTCTTGCTAGTTTTTATTGAAAAGTTTTTGAACATGCTTGCAATTGTTTGGTGCTTGGACCTAGGGGTAAGAAGAAGTCACGTTAGATCAAACTTTAAATAATTTGTGAACATGACATATAATTAATTTTTTAGGTTTATGACATATAATTAATTTTTTAGGTTTATATTTGACATATAATTTATCATAGATTTTTTTTTTCAATTTGATTTAGCATTTTTAAAAGTTTGAGATAACTCGAAAACTTATTTAAAACCTTATTCACATGAAAATATTTAATATTATATTTTATATATTTTTTAAATAGACTAAACTATATCTTTAAGTAAAAGGAATAAGTTTATAATAAAAGCTAATAAAACAATAACTAACGCTACAACAACCTTCCAAAAAAACAAAATAAATCCATAATTAGTCTCTATACAATACCAAGTTATATCCTATATCTATACCAATTTACATGATGGTGTCCATATATCAATACCAATCTAGATATTTACAAATATTAAACAAAAAATGATTTAAAAAAAATATGAAACAATATTTTTGGTTTCAAACAATATTTTTTTTCCTGTAACAAACGCATCCGTTATTACATATCAAACAAATATAAAACGACTAGTGAATGATTGACTAATTGAATAACTATCGAATATGTAACGATTATCGAATATAAAATTGCTACCGAATATGGAACGATTAATGAGCAATTGCCTAACTGATAAACTTTAAAATTAGAAATAATATTATTAATAAATAATAATAAAAAATATAACTCGGTCGACTTAATAGATTTTTTTTAAGTCTGAGTTTAATCTATTTAAATAAATATATTTTAAAAATAGTTTGAACCTATCATTTTTATGAAATACATCAGGCTATAGACCCTTGACGGACGGTCTATCATACTTCCCTTCCTACCTAGATCTTTTTAACTTTGTCTAAAAAAAATACCCCTCTATTGTAACTTTTTTTTTTACCAGGATCGCTGTCAATCATTCGGTTTCAAGAGTTGTAATTAGGGGTGGGAATAGGCCAGGCCATACCAGGCTTTGAAAGGTCTGAGCCTGGCCTACAATTTATTTTTTCGGCCTAAGCTTGGCCTACGACCTATCATAAGTTTTTTTTTTTCGGCATAAGTCTGGCCTTTTTAACAGTTTGACCTGATCTGGAAGCCTTTTTAAAAGCCTTTTTAAACGAATCCATTATTACTTCTTAAACAAATAAGGAACAACTACTAAGTGATTGACTAATTGAACGATTACCGAATATAAAACGACTGCCAAATATAGAACTGCTACCGAATATGAAACGACTACTGAATATGGAATGATTAGTAAGTGATTATGATTAGTAAATGATTGCCTAATTGATATAATTTAAAATAGAAAATAATATTATTAATATAATAATAAAAAATAATATTAATACATAATAAATATATATAGGCCGACCTATTAGACATAACTGAATTTTTTATAAGCCTGAGTCTGATCTATTTAAATAAATAGACTTTAAAAACAACTTGAGCCTAACCTTTTTATTAAATAAGCCAGGCCAAACAAGACCATAAGTAGGCCAGACCATAGACCCATACGGACGGCCTAACCTATTCCCATCCCTAGTTGTAATGAAAATATAATGCTAACGATCGCAAATGCATTTCTTTGTATTTTATATTCCAAATTTATTCTTGCAAATGAAAATTAATTTAGCTAAAAACTGTTTTTTTTATTTACAAATACTTTAGTTTACCAAATATTGATTTTCCTTTCAAAACTAATTTTTTAATTATTTTGACTTTGTGAACAAATTGACTTATTTGGTTATCTTAAACAAAATTTACATTTCATTATTTAAATCATTAGTTTGATCCATTTAAAGTAAACAATTTATTTTAAAAAATAAAATTAATAACATTAATTATTAATCACAAAACAAATAATTTTTAATATATATAACTAATCATAAATAATTAAATTATTAAACTATTAATTTATTCGCTTTTTCATGTGAATGTATAGATCACATTTTATAGAAAGATATTGACGTGGTTCACAAATATGCACGTTCATTTCTCCTTACTTTCTATTAAGTCAAATAAGAAAGGAAAGGATGATTTAACTTTTACCAAACATAAAAAATGATTTAACTTTTGAATAACTTTTCACTTAGTTTCTTTTATTTCGTTTAATTTCCACTCTCGTCATCGAAACAAAGTTTAATAAGGTCTCATATATAATATAAAAATAAAAAAATAAAATAGAAAAGTGAGCTTTTCGTGTGGTAGATGTCAACGCCGCGAGAGCTCGTCTGGTCTGATTTGTCAAAAATTCCATCTTGCTAACTTAAACCCGAAAACGATTTCCATTTGCCACCAATCACAAAAATAAAACTGCCCCAATCTCTCTCTCTCTCTCTCTCTCTCTCTCTCCACATCCTTCTTCTTAGGTCTCGAGAGAGAGACGTAGAGACCAAATCTACAAACAATAACTCCTTTTTCTCAAATTCCAACTGATTTTGACTCCCTTCTTGACTCCATGACTTCTTCCAGTTCCGATTTAGTCCGCACTATCGAATCCGTACTCGGCGTTTCTCTTGGAGATTCCGTCTCGGATTCGTTGATCCTCATCGTAACTACCTCCGCCGCCGTCGTAATTGGACTTATCGTTTTTCTATGGAAGAAATCTTCGGATCGGAGCAACGAGTTGAAACCGGTTATAGTTCCAAAGTCGTTGGTGAAAGAAGAAGACGATGATATCGATGTAGGTGATGGAAAGACCAAAGTCACTGTTCTCTTTGGTACTCAAACTGGTACTGCAGAGGGATTCGCTAAGGTAT
Source organism: Cicer bijugum (assembly GCA_037974875.1). Lineage (NCBI taxonomy): Eukaryota > Viridiplantae > Streptophyta > Magnoliopsida > Fabales > Fabaceae > Cicer > Cicer bijugum. The sequence goes on from JBBPBT010000685.1 coordinate 12,409,106, forward strand.
ATCTATTTTTTTCTTTCTGTTGACGAATTTAATTTTATCTAAGTAAGATCGAATCGAATGTGCTGGATCTTTATTTATTTATTTTTTAATTTAATTTAATATGTTATTCTGGTTTATAAGATTTTATTCTTCGTGTTTTCGATTATTTAATTATGCAGTACTAGTAGCTTACGTAGTTTCAATTATTTTCGTTGCTTTATTATTCTTGTGTTATATTTTGTTTTTTTCCCCGAAAAGATATACCGCCCTTTTATATGTTAATGCTTACCGAATAGTTTATTACTTTTCCTGCCATGAAATTGAATTTGCTGAAGGAGAATATTTCTTGTGCTTAGTTTTAAGGTAGCGGAAATTGATTTGAATTAAAAGTGATTTTAAGGTAATGATTTATATTTGGACACGTTTTCGTGAAAGTTCTTGTGAAAGTGATTTGCTCAATAAATTTGAGTGTAAGGGTTAGTTTTGAAGTTAAATGCTACAAATCATAAGCAGCAAATTAGTTCTAGAGTAAAAATAAATTCTATTCGAGAAACCCTCAACATACTAAACTTTCCAAATTGTCTTCAAAATGTGAACCCTAACACTTCAAAAGACGTCTATTCACACACAGTTAGCATGCCTTTCATCGCATCAGGTCTTCAATAAATTATTTTCAGATGGACACCGATAACACCATCTCAGAATCAACGCATAAGACATGAACAGTATTGATTTCGTAAAAACCGGATAAAATAGGTTACTCCTTTCTAATTGCGAAATGTGGTATTACATAGGGTGAAATAGTCAAAATCTTGAAAAGTGTCAGTCATTGGGATACTTAGCAGTTAGTAGTTTAGGGTTTGGTAAATTAAATGTTAATGATTCCTATTTTCACTTTGAATGAACTGCTCGCGTAGTTAACCAATATGGGAAACTAGTTCAAAATAGTCAAATACTATAGTGATTTATTCTTTTTCGAATGTTAATGCCTTTTTTAATGAAACAAAAAACCCTTGTTTTGTGCTCTTGCCTTGCCATAGAAGGCGAATTTGTTCTTGGTAAATTGTGAGTATTCTACTTTAGGTAGAAATGATATCAGCTTATGGAAATGTACCGTACATAGATGAAATTATTTTCCTGAGTAGTTTGAAATGTTCAACCTAGGGTACCGACCGCCCTTTCCCCACGGGGCACAATCTGTTCATATTTAAATCTACACAGGCAGTATAATTACTTTCTTTTATTTTTTTTTATTTTTAATATAGGCGTTGGCAGAGGAGATCAAGGCAAGATATGAAAAAGCAGTCGTCAAAGTTGTTGATCTGGTAAGTTGGATTAAAATAATGAAATTTTGCCAATCCCTCCATTGTGGCAGTAAATTTGTGTGCCACATTTTTTTTCTTTTCGATTTCTTACTGGCGTAGTTCTAGAAGGCATTTGATATTATTTACAGGATCCACTGATAGGGTTGGGCCCAGCCATACAGAACCAATTTTGGCACTTGAGGAAAAAGTGTGCAGGCCCAAAGGGTGGAGAGTGTATCAAAGGAAACGTGGGAAGGGAAAAGGTGCTGGGCTGGCAGCTGATGAGTGAAATGTGCATGAGGGTGGACGTCGGAGTGAGGGAAGAAAATTAGTTATAAAAGGAATAATAGATGGAGAGAGGGATTATTATTAAATTCTGTTATTGGAGAGAGAAGGGATCACAGAGAATGTTTCTCTGTTGATAGGGCCATTTATAAAGGCTGGTAGTTATTCTATCAGATTTTATTCTTCTTTTATACTATAACACTGTATTCATTGTTATTACTCCATTAATATAACAGTGTTTCAGCTTTCTATTTCTGAGTCTATTATCTACAATTTTAAAATATTGCTTTGGCTGAAGTGCCTGATGTAGTTATTTTGAATCTGAACTAGGATGACTATGCAATGGATGATGATCAATATGAAGAGAAGCTGAAGAAAGAAACTCTTGCATTTTTCATGGTGGCAACGTAAGATTTATGTACATCAAAAAGATTGAAATGCATTTATTTATTAATTGAAATGTGTAGTAATATGATGCATTTGGACTTGACATGGCAGTTACGGAGATGGAGAGCCAACTGACAATGCTGCAAGATTCTATAAATGGTTTACAGAGGTTTGTAGTTACATAACATTACTTTTAAGTACATTGTAGGCTTACGGTCTCTCTCCCTCTCCCTCTCCCTCTCCCATATATTCACAATCATATGGCTTACTTAAAGTGATTCTAAGTTTTGGAGGGCATTAATTTTAGGGTAAAGATGAGAGGGGCACCTGGCTTCAACATCTCACATATGGAGTTTTTGGCCTAGGTAACAGGCAATATGAACATTTTAACAAGGTAAAATTCAATGTTTTCACATTAATAAAAGGACGGAGTTTCATCATCTGATTTTTATGCCGTTGTTTTGAAACAGATAGGTAAGATTGTTGATGATGACCTCAGTGAACAAGGTAAAATATTTCATAATCTGTCTTTTCGAAAGTGTAAAATTGGTTATCTACCCCATTGTTATTGATTAAAACTGGAGCATGATACAGCTTGTCGTGTTCATATGCCTCTCCCCAAAAATGTTAACATACTTGTGTTAATATTGTTGTAAGCAGAGGAAAGCTGGATTGTTGACATTTGTAATAGAATTGTTTTACAGTTGTATGAAGGGAACTCTTCCCTTGGCAGAGCTATGCACCCTGAATATTTATTCTTGCTCCACAATTCTTTCTTTCTCTTGGGAGCATATCAAAACACCCGAGTGCTTTGAAGTTAAATGCATAGCTAGTAAATACAGCAAGTATCTAATCTAAATAGCAAAACATATATAAAAGACTTAGGTGTTAAAGTAGTTATTGACTTTGCATGGATATTTTCTTCCATGTATTGTTGTGTTTGCTTCAGGTGCAAAGCGTCTGGTTCCAGTTGGACTAGGTGATGATGATCAATCCATTGAGGATGATTTTTCTGCCTGGTAAGTATAGTTCTCTTGCTCCTGCTATCCATTTATCTATTATAATTATATTGTTCCTCCAAGAGTAATATACAATCGCTATAAAAACACTTACATTAAATGTGTTACTGCATTTTTGCATTTTAAATGTCATGAATTGCCTTTTTCTATGCAGGAAAGAATCTCTGTGGCCTGAGTTGGATCAGTTGCTCCGAAATGAGGATGATATAAATACCGTGTCGACTCCCTATACAGCTGCTATTTCTGAATATCGAGTAGTGATTCATGATCCTACTGTCACGACTTCCAACGAGAATCACTTCAATGTGGCAAATGGGGGCACTGTATTTGATATTCATCATCCTTGCAGGTGCTTGGAGTTATGCATGCTGATTTATAACAATTGTTACTAAACAAGGCTAAAACATACCTGTTGTTTCTTTTCGTGAAGGGTGAATGTTGCTGTTCGAAGGGAGCTTCACAAACCTCAGTCTGACCGTTCTTGCATTCATTTGGAGTTCGATGTATCGGGGACTGGCATAACGTAAGTCGGATTATGTGTTTGCTGACAAAGTGCCATATCATCTTGTGGTAAACAATGAAAAAATAACAATACTAATGACATGCATATTGGGGAGCTTGTTAAATAAAAATTGTCATTAGCAATTATTTATAAATTGATATTTTGCCATCTCTATTTATATGGCTACTAGCATATCCTGTTCCGAGTATTTTGTACTTTTAATCTGTTGATGGCTTATGTCCGATCTTTCCCAGATATGAAACTGGTGACCATGTGGGGGTTTATGCTGAGAATTGTGATGAAACTGTTGAAGAAGCTGGGAAGTTGTTGGGTCAGAATTTAGATTTGCTGTTTTCTCTTCACACTGATAATGAGGATGGCACTTCCCTAGGCGGTTCTCTTCTACCTCCTTTCCCTGGTCCTTGCACAGTGCGCACTGCATTAGCATGTTATGCAGATCTCTTGAACCCCCCACGAAAGGTTTTATATGATCTTCATTTCATGTGTTTGCCTTGTCTTTTCTATTCCTACTAAATACATAATTGGTTTTACTTGTTATAATGGTGTGTCCCAACAGGATTCGTCCTTGTTTTATATTTAATAAAAATGAAGTAATAATTAGATATTCTTCTTTTTTCAGGCTGCTTTAGTTGCGTTAGCTGCTCATGCTTCTGAGCCTAGTGAAGCAGAAAGATTGAAGTTTCTCTCATCTCCTCAGGGAAAGGTAAAATAAATTGCTAGTACTGTTCCCGTAGCTTGTTTTCATGTCTGAAATTTTACTTTTTCACCCGTTTTTCTGATAATTTGCAATTTTGTTTTCAGGATGAATACTCCAAATGGGTTGTTGGAAGCCATAGAAGTCTCCTTGAGGTGATGGCAGATTTTCCTTCAGTAAAACCTCCCCTCGGTGTGTTTTTTGCTTCCATAGCCCCTCGTTTACAGCCTCGTTATTATTCTATCTCATCCTCTCCTAGGTGGGTTATCTTACCCTGTCATTAGTTTCTAACTGATGCTTTATGAGTAACTTATTGAGGAATAATATTGCATTTTTTTTATTGTCCAGGCTTGCCCCACAAAGGGTGCATGTAACTTGTGCCCTGGTGCACGGTCCAACTCCCACTGGAAGAATTCACAAAGGAATATGTTCAACCTGGATGAAGGTAACAATTTGCAATTGGCACCTTTCTCATGTAACCATCCCTGTTTCAGCATCCTGGACCCTCTGTTGTCATGTTTATGATCCCTTTCTCCCCCTTGGGTGCAGTTCCCAATCATGCTGTGTTGTATCTAATGTAAATCTGTCTCATGAATGATCAGAATGCTATTCCTTCAGAGGAAAGTCGTGACTGTAGCAAGGCTCCCATTTTTATCAGGCCTTCAAATTTCAAGCTACCAGCAGATCATTCGATTCCTATTATTATGGTTGGACCTGGTACTGGTTTAGCACCTTTTAGGGGATTTTTGCAGGTATGTGAATATGTTAGGGATATGAATTGTTCTATGATTTTAAATTTTTAATAAAATTGGATTGTTAGATAGTGACGATATGGAATGCAGAGGGGGTGGAGATAGAATTGAAATGAATGACCGGAGAGAAACATTCGTAATCAACTAGAATCAAAACTGTAAGCCAAAATAAAAGAGTACCTAATTTTTATTCTGTCATGATTAGAAAGCTCCAAGTCGCTAAGATAGGCCTTTTAAGCCTGTGTAGTGGAGAAATGGTAGAAAAGGAAAAAGGAGTGGGTGTGGGTCAGCTGGCAGAGGAGAATGAGAGGAATGATGAAGGAAATGATGAATAAAGAGGGAAAATAACTAACTGTACAGGTGGTAGCCTAGGAGTGGTGGTGGGGATTGAGGAAATCAATGTTGAGAGAGAGAATTATGCATATGAGGGAAGTCACGTAAAATGCAAGGGAGTTAGGGACCGAGGATTGAGAGTAATTCTCAACTCAGTAAGGGGATATTTCCATAGTGGGAATATAATTTATTTCTCATTATTTTCCTTTTGTTGTAAGGAGAACTACACTTCATCCATTATAGTTCCTTTATCAGTCTATTTCCATTAATAGACAACACTATTCATACACAAATCTCTAGTTTGGTTCTATTACACTACTTTAGAGTCTGTTTGCTGTGTTGTTAAATCAACAAAAGCTGCATATAAGTGTAATAAAAGAACTTATCATGTTTTGAAGTTGCATGGATAATTGTGTTGTCATATAGCAGCAGAAGCTGAAAAACTATTATTGTAAAAGTGTCATCTCAATTTCTATTTATTTACATAAAAATTGAATCTATTCAGAAATTAGGAATTGTGTTAGCGTACATACAGAAAAATAGGGCTTAGAATTAGAATTTTATATTCAGCTATAATTTATTATTCAAATGTAAGATCTAGAATATATAAATAAAAATACTAAAATACACACACACACATATATATATGTGTGTGTGTGTTCCCATTAAAAGTTTTTATATTAATTTTAAATTTTTTGTTGTTACAATTTTAACGATATAATGATATAATTACTATCATATAATAAAAATTGTATTTTTAATACTAATAAACCTAATATACAAGTTTGACTAGTAAAAGATTATTATCAAAATGTATCTTTAATCAATAATTTTTTAAGTGTACGTTTGACATGCACACCATTTTATGTCAAACCATTTTTTTGCGCTTCTCAAACTTATTTCGTCATCATATATATAACCGAAGTCTTCTTAAAAAAAAAAAATAAAGCAGCGGCGTGAGAGAGAGAGAGAGAGAGAGAAGCCAAATACCTATTTTACCTAAATTAATTAATAGCTAATAAATCCTATATTCCAAAATTGTTAACCAAATCCTTCTTCTGAATGACATAAGTCCGGTGGACCAAATTTTTATTAAAATCTACTTATTCTTAATTCTTGTTTGATCTTTGATTTACCCAGGAGAGACTTGCCCTCAAAGAGGACGGTGTTCAACTTGGTCCTGCACTACTCTTCTTTGGATGCAGGAACCGTCAAATGGTAAATTAATTATGCAATACACTTCCAGTCCAAATGGATTTCCAGAGCAATATGTGATTTTTCAATTATGGTATTTTGTATAGGATTTTATTTATGAAGATGAGCTAAATAATTTTGTGGAACAAGGTTCTCTGTCAGAGTTGATAGTTGCATTCTCTAGAGAGGGGTCCGAAAAGGAGTATGTTCAACACAAAATGATGGATAAGGTAAGTGAAGACAGTTGTTTATTGAGGAACAAATTTCACTGAATAAATTATTTACTGTGTCTCGCACCCAAAAAAATTATTTACTGCATCAAATTTCTTATGTGCAGGCGGCATACTTGTGGAGTCTGATTTCTCAGGGAGGTTATCTTTATGTCTGTGGTGATGCCAAGGGCATGGCCAGAGATGTTCATCGAACTCTTCATACCATTGTCCAACAGCAGGTGCGGATTGTCTTTCATCATCCCTCACTATGCAGAAAACTTGATAGTCTCAACTTCTATCGTTCCATAACATTCTTAAATAGTATTGATTTCAAAGAACATAGCCGACTACTATTAGAAATAAGAGAAATTTTTATATCTTCTTCATATGCCTCTTCACCTAGAACACATGCTTAGTAATATTGCTAAATGACGATTAAAACATTACATTATGTGGTTGTGGAAATGTGACAATTGTTCATGAATTTGTTTTTGGAATACAAATACAGAAGTTACTCTTTATTTGGTGAAAATTTCAGTACTAAATTGTTTTGCCGTACTTGTGCTTTCCAGAGGGCACCAATGCCCTTTTTGCTTTTAGGCAAATCTTGAATTGGTTCATCAGTTATATGTTTACGGTTCTGTTCTTTTGCATCAGGTTTACTATCATTTGGTATTTAGTATTTTAAATTTGTAAAACTTGAACATTCTTCTGTGTCTGGGGTATGCGAATGTGTGTTTTTGTGCTTGTGATTCAATGACACTGAAGAAACTATTGGACAAAAATAGCAAGCTTGCTATTTAAAGTTTTTAAGTGTTAACTATTTGAAAAAAAAAAGATTTCTTCTTTAGTTTCTTTGAAGTGAATCACAACTCAACTACTTTATGTTTCTGTTTTTTTTTTCAGTGTCTTATACACGAAATCTGGCCATATAATTTCAGTGTATCCCTTAGCATGTTCACATTCATATATGGGGCATCTTTAGTTTCCTCTTCTTTCTTTAGAGTTGAAACCTGAATAGGTGAAAGAGGTGGCTTTGCCCACTTCTATACTCTATCTGCTGATTCTGTTAAACATGGTTATACATTATTATTGTCTTTAGTGTTTGAAGAGACTCAATGTCATTTTTCATCTTTGAATTATTACCTTGTTAAAGCATTTAATTTATGTTGCTATATTTTCTTTGAACAAATCCAACTTCTATTTTTGGTTGCAACGAGATATGCTTCCATACCTAATTGGATGAAACTACATCTGGATTGAATTTCAGGAAAATGCGGACTCAACAAAGGCAGAGGCTACGGTGAAAAAACTCCAGATGGATGGACGTTACCTTAGGGATGTCTGGTGATTTTTTTGATTGTTCATCTGTCTGGATTGTGGTATCCTTGCAATTAGATATGTTACTTTCAAGATTCACTGAAGGATATTTTTTTATGAGATTAAGCACTGCTTCTAGGGAATTTTGGGACACATAAGGTGGAGGCTGAACAGGTTTCCTTGAGAAGAAACAATTTTATGGGCAAATGCTTCTTTCTTTTCTATTATCTTCTTATGATAGGTTAGACCCTTTTGGACTAGGATTATTTTTAGAGGATTATATGATGGACAGTCTCAAGATCGTTCTACAAAACATGCAGATTACAGTGGATTGCAATGTATGTATAATAGTGGTAGGAATTGGTTACCAATAATATGATTTCATCAATGAAACTGCGGTATTTTTTAAAATACTATGGATGTTCAACACGATATCTTCCTGTTTTGGACACCTAGTTTCAATAAACTACTAGTCCGAACATAGTGTCTCAATCAATCATACAGTTACATGATGTTGAAATTAAACAGTATGTTTAAATTGTCATATAGAACCCTCAGTTACAGCTATGCATGTACTACTTACTGTAGTTATAATTTTTAAGAAATTAAAAATGTATTGAAACTTGTGTTTTTAACTCTTTGAAAACTTAAAATTGTTCTTTTTCATGCATAATTTTCACTTTTAGTTCTTTAACAAGTGTCTTAAGAAGAAACCATAACCTATTTTAATAATCATAAGCATAACCTATTTTTGTTATTATTTGCAAAATCATAAAATCATAAGCATTTCCTGCATGCATGTTATGTATTAATAATAACAAATATTTTCTTGTCATTCTCTACAAAATCATTCTCAAATAAGATTAAATATTTATCTCTATTTTCCTCCCTCTTATTTTTCTCAAAAGCACCTCTTGAAACTTGCAAACGAAGCCTTAGAAAAAAGATTAAGATGAGACTCAGACTCAAGAAAGAGGAAAAAAATTAGAAAGAACTATTGACACATTGAGTATTTTCTTACATTAAAGTGGCACCAACTATTTTCATAAGATTACAAGGTTCTTTTTCACCCTCTCATCCAACTTCTATCACATTACTACTATATGCCTGTTTGCATTTGAGTTTAAATCGGGTAGATACACGTTCAACTAGAAGATGATAATTGTAGCTTATGTATTGGGATGCTATAATCAACTCACTTACCATAGTTCCAAACGAACTATATTTTTCATTTATATGAAAACAAGAGAATTAAATCCAAAAAAAATTACTATTACGTATAATGGAGTCCAAATCCTCATGTTAAAACTAATATGAAAAAAATAATGTAAAGCATTTGAATTGCTGAAAGATAAAGAGTGGAAAAGTTTTGAAATTTAATAAAATTAAAATTTGAGAAAATGAGGGCAGATGTATATTAGGGAATCAAGTATTCATTCACTTACAAGTGTATGCAATGAGTTAGTTAGAACTAGTTATTACAGCTCTCAACTACTGTTAGATGTTAGTTAGAGTTGTACTCTATACATACCAATCATTGTAAAGATTGCAATTAGGAGTGTTAAAAAAACCAAAAACTGAACCAAACTATCGAATCGAATCAAACTGGTTTTAAACTGTAATGGTTTAAGAACCAAAATATTTTCGAACTGAATTTTTAAAATTAGAATTGAACCGAACCGGTTTTCAGTTCAAAAAAATCGAACCGAATCGGTTTTTGTTAAAAACCAAACCAAACCAGTTTTTATTTCAAAAAACTTGAACCAAATTTATTTTTTTAAGAAGTAATTAGGGGTAATTATATAATTATGACCTATATGAACAAAAAAATTAAGTTAAACCAGTTCAGTTCGGTTCAAAATAATAAACCGATTCACCACTTTTCTAAACCAGTTTGGTTCGGTTTTTTAAACTGAAAATCGATTTGGTTCGGTAATTCCAAAATGAAAGTCAGTTCGATTCAATTTTCAAACGGTTCTAGTTCAGAACTGAACTTTATCCACCCCTAATTGCAACATAAGTTTTCCTTTTGTAATCATCATCACATAATAGCACCTTGAGAAATGAGAATAGTTTTCTAGCTCTCATGCATGAACCCGTACTTTTATTACTATGTGAAAAAGATGGATTTGCAGCTACTGATATTTAATTAATTTAATTGCAATTTTTATTTTTTTTATTTTAAAAGAGTCTCTTATTTTATTTCTTATTTAGTAGTATAACAATTATACTTGATATGATGTAGTGCGATTAAAAAAAATAACTATAATAAATTTTAAATTAAAATTTTATTTGTAAATAAAAATTAAAAAGAAATAAAATAGAAGAATTAGTTTTATGATTTCGAATAAAAATTGTAACTAAATTTTTATTTGGTAATTCTTTTTAAAGAATATAAGACGCTTGAAAGGAAAAAAAAAAAAAAGAGAGGTTAAATTGTTTTATTCCTAATAAAATAAGATGGTAATTAATAATAATTATTTAACTGTAAATGAGTAATACTAATTTCATTCACATGCCCTAACGGTATAAACCCAGCAAGTGACAGTGAGTGATCTTCGCATCTTCTTCAACGTTCTCACTATCACTATCCCACTATCCTAAACTTTCATTGACTAACTCAAAATACTACTTACAATCTCCGTTTCGTTACATTCTGTTATTTTTTCTCGCTCGCTCGCTCTGTTTTTTTTTCTCACTCTCTGCGTTTTCATCATAGGGTTTAGGGTTTTGCTTCATATTTCTCTAAAACCATTTTTCTAGCAATTTCTGATTTAATCAACAATCACCAATGCCAGAAAAAAACTCCAACAAGGTTCCGTTCTCGGAAAACGATATTGCTACTCTCGTACAACGGTATCTTCTATTCTCTTCTCTATTTATTTATTTATTTGTTTGTTTTTCTGTTTATTTTAAATTAATTTTGTGTTTTGCAGGTATGACGCAACGATATTGTTGACGTTGCTTCAGGAAATAGCACATTACCCTGACACGAAGAAGTTTGATTGGAATGAATTGGTGAAGAAAACATCCACTGGAATTTCTAATCCCAGAGAATATCAGATGTTATGGCGCTACTTAGCGTATCATGATTCCTTGAATCAAATTTTTGAAGAAGCTGATCAACCTGTGGTCTGTCAAATTACTTTTTTTAAAATTTATATATTTTATATATCATAACATATGAATATGATCTAACCTGTCTTTGGTTTCGATTGGTTTGGTTGTTCGCCCTTGTTAGGGATGTTGTGATAATTAATTTCAAAAAAATTTAAGAGTGAAAACAAAGAGAAAACGAACTTTGATGTTTTTGAATATTTTCAATTTTGAATCCAAAAATTCAGTTTACAATCACTTTTATAGCTTTTAACCTAACCTTCACTGATTTAGATGCTAATTTTCACCCTTTGTAACTGACTCTGAAACACTTACAACTGGCCGTGCTTATGTGAACTTTGAGAAACTCTATGATACTACTACTGTATTAGGTTAAAACTCAGGAAATGAACTTTGATATTTTTGAATATTTTCAGTTTTGAATCCAAAGATTCAGATTTCACTATTTGTAACCGACTCTAAAGCAGTTACGATTGGTAGTGCTCTATGATACCATATTAGAGTTAAAACTCAGGAAATGAAATTTGATAGTATTTTTGAAGATTTTTAGTTCTGAATCCAAAGATTCAGATTACAATCATTTATCCAGCTACTAATCTTGATTCATCTAGAAGCTAACCTACATCCTCTGTAACCGACTCTAAAATAGTTGCAACTGACAGTTCTTATTATGTGGCACTTTACAAGCTGTTGAGAACAGTTATACCCGAGCTAAAACTACTATACTCACAAATGTCATTGAAATCTGTGTTAGTACTATGGATACGTAGTTTTTAAAAGGATTTTTTTGTCAAGGTTTGCCCCAATGTCAAAATACTCTTGACTGTTTAGTGGTTATTTTTGAAAATTAGCAATCTAAAAATTATATTAGGTGGCTAATAACCTTCAGCATCTTCATTGTGCGTGGCTGTGAGGGTGTGTTTAGACCCACATCACATAGAGATAGGGCATAAGTAGTGCGTAGTCCTCACCTTACAAGTTTGTTTTGTGGGGATGAGTTAGACTTTCAATCCAAAATGAACGAGTGAGTTGTAGTTAATATCACAATACATTAATTTGAGGCATCATACTATGCACAGTTTACATTCAGTTTTTTTCTTTGCAAAATTTGAGATTAATATACGACCGTGATAGTGCAGTCACTCAACAGTTGTGGCTGCAGTTGTGTTTTTGTTAGCAACACAAAGATTATCCTCATGCTGAACATAGGAACATTGTCATGATTCTGTATATTATTTTAGTCACAACAACCCTTTTACATGTACTGCCTTCCGCCTTCGTTACTCTTCTAATTTTCATTCCCAATTAGCTTTGCACAATCAGCAGTCATTTTGTTTTTCATTGACTTTTTATTTCATAGATTCTTGGATAAGTATTGTACTTTCTCATATTATTCATGCTTATTTGGATTCGTATTTTCAGGATGATGATAGTGACCTAGACTGCGAGCCGGAATCATTAGCTTCTGTAAGTGTGGAGTCTGCATCAGAGTCCTCAGCATGTGTGAAGGTGAATATACTAATATTTTAATTATTGCATTCTATCTCAATAGTTTTGTACTGTGTTCATGACTTAACTAGTTACATTTTACTTATTCGATTTTTATGTTAACAGACTTGTATTTAAATGAAACAGTATTCCTGGTCCTGGCACATTTCTGAAATTTTATCATAAAAGAGGATTCTATCAGATTAATATCTGACAGTGATGTGGTTTGGTCACATGAGAAGAGTAGTGTTAGGAGCTATGTTGTCAGTCACGGATAACAGCGAGGAGTGCCCAACCCCAAAAATGGGATAGCGGGATTGCGGTATTGTGAAAACCAAAAGCATTATATAGACTAAACATAAAATACAAACAGTAGACAAACATACTAAAAAATAGCAAAATACACAAAAATAAAGGGGCAATCATAGTACTTCATATTTCATAACCAAAATGGCAAAAAATAAAAGTATATGAACGAAGAAGAAACCAGAGGAACGGTCACAGCAATTATGTTTGGGATTTAAAATAATAATGTGAAGTAGGAGAAAGGTCAATAAATAATCAAATAATAGGGTTGAGTGCAAAAAGACTCAAATACCCTTAATGAAATTAAAAAAATTCAACAAACCCTAAAAAAACATAGTAGCAGGTCATGGACCCGGGTTAGGCACAATGCGTCCGCGCGTCCGAGAGCTATTTGCGGCCGCAATTGCTGCAACGGGTGACGGCGGTTTCACGGTGGGGGCACTGCGGAGATGGCTGCCGCCGCAACGCAATTCCGCAATTGCGTGCAATAGCGCTGCTATTGACAACATAGGTTAGGAGTCCCACATTGGGTAGATAAAAATACTCAATGTGGTACTTAAGCCATGAGGCTCTCCAACCTAATGGACTAAGTCTTTTGGGTTGGGTTCTCCTTAGTCTTATCAACTATCAAGTAGCAAAGGTTTCATCGGAGAAATTGGATCAAGTTAAAGATAGTCTGATTAAAATGGGTAGAATTCCTAAAAAAGTACAGAAGATTCCAACGAAAAAGAATTTTTTAATGGTTTTACTGAAAGATATGGTTTTTGATAGATTCCCACTTAGCGTGGAATAACTAAGTTCTGTAGGGTTTCAATGTTTAAACATCCTTTTTGTGCTATTTGTTGTTCTCCAATTTTGACCAGCCTGTTTCTTGCTGTTGTTTAATCATCAGGTCATGATTGCTTCCCGTACTCTAAGTGAATCTACCCCTAGTAGCTCAACAATTGAGGCTCCATTGACTGTATATCTTCCAGTTTGCTGTTCATCTAGAACTCCTAAGGAAAATTCACAGCCATCTGATTTGATGGGACAGGCAAGCATTAGTTTCCCAGTTACCGTTCATAGACAGACACTGCCAACTGTATCATCAACTGATGCTTTAGAAACCAAGGGATTAGTTGGTGGTACCATGGCTTCCAAAAGGAAAAGAAAAGCTTGGTCAGAGGAAGAGGACAATCTGCTACGGGCTGCTGTTCAGCGATTGGGTGAAGGGAATTGGGCAACCATGGCAAAAGGAGATGACTTTCCTGTTAAGAGAAGTGCAACACAATTGGCTCAGGTGGTTTTTCAACCCTAAATATTTGTTAATTACATGGCCTTCTCCACTCTTATTATATCATTTATCAACATGATCATGTATATTTCATTATTCATTTATGTAAGGCAGCATGTTTATCATTATCCCTTTTGATTAGTAGCTAGAAGTATATGTGAATAGTCATGTCCATCCGGATAGTGAAGAAAGAAAATAAAATACATTAAGGGTTTAAGTGCTTCAAAATTATTAAAAAAGGTGTAACATGCTGCTACAATGCTTCTGCCATGAAGGGTCCAGGGAAGGATGCAGCCTTCCCTTACATTACAAGAGGCTGATTCCTCGACTTCAACCAGTGACTTTTAAGTTGCATAGCAGCAACTCCTATTGTTGTGCCAAAACCTATTTTCTCTTCAAAGTCATCTCTCCTTTATTTAAAAACCAGTAACAATTTTTTCCTTTTATACCACTTTTTCTAGTGTGTTTAAATGTTTGGTTGTTTAGTGGTCATAGCTCTAACAGCACCCTTTGGCAATTTTAATGATGGAGTACAAAGAGCTTCTCATCCTGCATTATATAACCATATGTAGTTTATTTATTCTCTTACCTGGAATATCACCGAGATTTATTATATGTACACCATCAATTCCATTTGGTTACCAACCTGGTTTCCCCTGAAATTCAAAACAGATAAGTTAATGCTCATTCTCTTCAAAGGGGAAACCTTTAAAGAAGTAAAGTTGCTAACTATGGATATTTATCTAAATTTATTCCGGTATGTTATTTTGCTGATCAATAAGGTAGATAGTAGCTGGCATTATATAAAGTAAAATATCAATAGGAGGCCACAATCCATGGTTTCCTATAGGTAGGTTGCTCTGTTTACCTGGATGCTAATAAGTTGTCTTATTATTTGATTTTTCTCATCTAACATGGCAGATCTATACCAGCCAGATGTATTATTGGGAGCGTTTACTTTAGCTTGTGCAGCTATTGTAGTTGTTCCTATTCAGGCTGACCATTTTTTGTGTAGATCTGTACACTGTTTTATGTTATATCTTGATTCTTAAAGGAAGAAAGAAAAATCATCAGTTGAAAAACATGTGTTAATGTGCGCACAGTGCTTGTATTTCCGTAATATTTTACTGGAATCTGATGACTGATGGCACTAAATTTATTTTAAACCGTTGTCATCTAGTCAGGTCAGGATGTCTGGGTATCACCCAGTTCTCCCGGGTTCAAATCCCGGCAACGGAGTTTAACATGTACTGCTCTTCAAGCAACTTCTGATTTGTATCAAATGTGTGGTCACTAATGGTTTAGGTCATAGTAAAATGAATATTTGTTTAGATCATCACATGTACAGTTTTTTGTACCAATTGTTTTGTTTCCGTTTCACCTTTATCATTAATTTTCTATTAATACTACATGTTGTCATGGGCTATCCAAATACTCAGAGGTGGAGCACTTTACGAAAGAAAGACTGCAGTACCAATACAGGAACAAACGTGACCAACACACAGTATACTACTGCTGAACAGTTGGCTACTCGTCACTCCTTATCATTAGCCCTTGACATGCCATTCAAAAAGTTAACTGCTCCTGGAATGACTAATCCTAATCCTGGTAATTGTCATCAGACTCTTTTTAATTTTAATTTTGCATATTAATCCAATTCCAGAAGTTGCTGTTTTTGTTGTTTATTGTTTCCTTTTTTTCTTGTTTGCTTTAGGTCTCTAACTATTTACTGAGTCTCAAGTTAACATTATGTTAGGATGGTTCTAGTTGATGGTTGTGGATATATTCAATGTCTTTTCTAGGCATGGCAACAGATCCACATCATGGGTATCTGCCCCAAACCCATCCTGACTTTGACGGGGAAATCCAATTTGACTTGGGGCGGAGATGTGGCTACTGATTCCTGCCCCTGAACCCTCCCCATTAGTAAAAAATATTTATTTATGTACATATACTTATTTTTTATTTTAGATCATTTATATATTTTAAATTATAGTCTCTTCTCAATTATAAATATTTTTTTGATATTTTATTTTATAATTGCCTAATAGTTATGATTTTATTATATTGTTTCTAACTAATTTGCTTTTTTAATTTTTTTTTTATTGTCTGACTAACTTTATTTTTCTCTCTCTATATATAAATAGACAGAGGTGGAGTGGGGAAACCTGACTCCCATGTAGTACATTATAGAGAATTTTGGCATTGTCTTATCCATATAGCTAACTCCACAATTCACGTAGAAGTGATTGGGGAAAGGCTAGTTTGCTGCTGCCATTTAATGTATCCAAGGATTGTGTAATCTGCAATATGAAAGCACGATTGTAGGAGAACATTGAATGAGCACATTGCAATCACCATCCTGCAAGTGGACTTCTTGCCCTTCATCGCAGGAGTGAAATATTGTAGTGAACTTTCCTATCCTCTCATCTCCATCAAATAGTATTACTTGTCCACTATAACTTGTGTTCTTTGCTACAGATTATCAATGTTTTGATGGTTTTTAAAGTGTAAGTATCCGATTTAGTTAATTTCTTAAGGAATTATGTATCTAATTAGGTGACAAAAGTACAAGATTACAGGTTTGCTCATAAATCTTATGGAAAATATGTTTTCTATAGCTTTCATTGTTTTAGTAATGTCATAGTTTCAATGTAAGGCTGGTGAATCTAATAGAAAAATTGTTATATATAAGTCATATATTCTAGTAAGGTTATTTATTACTTAAATGGTTGCAGGTAGGACATCCACACCAATTAAAAATCAAGTGCAGTCTCGTAATGCTACAGAAGTTTCCACAGTTCGTAGTTCTGTTCCAGCACAGCGTCCATCTCAACAAGCTGTGTTGGGATCATGTGGTTCCCCTGCAAAATCCAAACTAGCCTCTGAAAGTTCAGTCTCAAAGTGTAACACAATTCCAGGTCCATCTCCACAAGCTGTGTTGGGATCCTGTGGTTCCCCTGCAAAATCCAAATTAGCCTCTGAAAATCCAGTCTCTAAGTGTAATGCGATTTCACGGCACGAGTTAAAACCTGCTATAGTTCATTCTGGAGCACAAACTGTTTCGCGACCAAATACACTAACTGTTTCGCGACCAAATACACCAACTGTTTCGCGACCAAATACGCCAACTGTTTCGCGACCAAATACTCTACCACAATTTAAGGTTGCTCAAGCGAAAAATGTGGTACATCCTGTGCCTGCTGGTAGTTCTTTGACAAAGACACCCATTTCTGCTGGTTTGCCTTCTGTCCAAAAGGTTCATTCAAAAGTACCTTATCTATTTCTTGCATCATGCAATTAGTATATTAAAAAGAGATTAATGTTGATGCACTTTCCGTGTATAACTCTTTACACTGTCAACTAATGATAAACCGTTTTCTGTATGAATTTGTAAGTAGATAGAGTTGAAGTCAAATATTTTTAATGATCCTACATATGTTTAGTAGACAGTGTTAAAAATTGCATATCAACTGAAATCTATTAAAAGTTGCCTCCCTAATAATGGAGAATTATTTGCTTATTGTTTTGTATATGATGTTGTCTCAACAGGATAAACACGTTACATCTGTCAAAGAAGAGGTTAAAAGAGTTTCTGATATTGGCTCCACACCGAAAGAGAAGGTGAAAGAAGCGGAAACTTCTGCATTGACTATTCAGAGCCAGGTAGATAGCAAACTGGATAAGGCAAAGTTAGATTTAGATAAGGCCAAAAGCATGCCCAGTGAGAAGATTTTGGAAAATAAAGTAGTAGTCTCACAAAATCCAAGAGGGTGTGAAGAGCAAGGAAGTGTTCAGAATTCAAATTTGACCCCGAAGAAGGTAGCCACTGAGAATGGAAATGACAAAGTGAATAAGGAAAGTCAAGTTCAAAATCAAGACAAGAAGACGAATTCAAGTAATGGAAGTTCTAACCAACAAAGCATGAATGAGAAACAAGTAAATTTGCCAAAACAAGATGAATGCCGTCAAGGTTTGGAACAGCCGAAATAGTAAAAATTGAAATTGAAAAGTGGTAGTGGTGTCTAGTGTTTTTTCTTTTAATATATATGTGTCTAGTGATTTTGGGTTAATTTATACTGCCGACATTAATATTTTACAATTTCTTTTTTTAATTCTGGATTGGGTTTTTGCAAATTTTTATAATGAGTGGTAAAATTACTTGTATAAAATGTCTATTCGACAGTCATCTAAACTCCGGTATTCAATTTATCTTTTTAAAAGATAGAATATTAAGATGAAAAAAAAAAAAAAAGATAAATGGGTTGAGTATAAGATTGAATTATTTACTGTCTTACAATCAATTCAAAAAAGATCGCAAATGCCCCGGGACGAAATGACTTTTGGTTTAATTATATTTGCAAAAACTTGTGTTTTAAGGTTTTCATTAAAACTAAAATATGATTTAAGGCCATGTTTTTTGTTTTTAGGAACAACCCATGGGGTTTTAATTACACCAATAAGGTCCATACTGATATATTTTAGAAACTAATATATACGTTCAATTACTAACAGGAAAAATAAAGGTTTGATATTTAAATCGATCGAAAGTATATGGATTGTCTTAGTTTGAATTTATATACTTTTTGAATAAAATCTAAAGCAAATCAAATCCATCTATAACATATTGGTTTGAGTTGGGTTGATTTGGTTAAAATACAATAATTATGTCTAAAATATTAAAATGTAATTCTGATAAAAATTAAAAAAAAATCAAAAGAATAGATGAATATGATACTTTTTGA
>JBBPBT010000685.1:12428385-12440030 GCA_037974875.1 Cicer bijugum
GAATTTGAAAATTCTAAAATGAGGTTTTTTCAAAAGTTTTAAAAAAAATCTAAAAATGTGGATGAATGCATAACTTTCGAAAATGTTTTTAAATAATTTGAAATAATTTTGAAATTTTTTACTATCAAGTATTATGAGTAAAAAATAATAAAATGGTATTTTTATGTACTTTGAAGAGTGAGAGGTAAATATGAAGGGATAAGAAGTAGATTTATCTAATTATATATATATTATCATAATTTCTATCCTTATCCAAAAACCCAAAAGATTATATAGATAAAACTTACATAAATATATGTCACAACTCCATATTTTAGTAACAATATATAGTAAGGAGATTACTCGATCGAATTCGGATTTGGCTGGTTGGTTTAGATTTGAATCTATTAAAAAAATTATTGAATCCAATAAGTACAATTTGAATTCTAATTTTGTCTGAACTATTACACACACCTAATCAGAGTGTCAATAAACAGAAAATGAAATTTAAAAACAATTTTAAAAATGCAATTAAAGTAAAATATTTTTAGAAAAGCCGAATATCACCTCTCCTCACATTTTAAGCCTTCCATGTAATGTAACCTTCAAGTATATGTATATGTATGCATATGTTAGTGTAAATATGCATACATATTTGATGAATCGTTTGAAATAAATATAGAATCTTCTAAAAAAATATATATAATCTTCTATACTTTCTGAATAATTACATACAAACATGCAAATACTACCATGCTTTTTGTTCTCGCTAAAATACTAACATGATTTACAGTTTACCCACAGGAAAAGTTTGTATATCAAATCAATCTCACTATTTGAAGCATAAAACTAATCTCAAAAGAAGAAAATAAATCATATTTAGACTACACACAAAGATTAGTCTCTTAAGGGAGTTCTGCCGTCGATTATGATCCTATCCGATTTGAATGATTAGTTTGCTGTTGGGCAAATTGGATATCTGATTTAAAAAATAAAAAATAAAGACTACATACAGAGATTAGTCTCATGTGGAAGAGCTCTGCTGCCTATTGTGGTTTTACTTGACTCGAGGAATTAGTACATGCAGTTGCGCGCCACAGAGGATATATGGTTTTCACAACAAAAAAACTACATACAGAGATGGAAACGTCTCTATATTGGAGCATCGTTAGCTCCTTCTAAATCACTAAATTGTTTCTGCAGTGTTGGATTGACACAAGCAAACATTGACTGTCTTTGCTTCTTCAACTTAATTCCAAATAAGAAAGACTTCAATGGTATTCTAGCACGACTTGTAGAGTGTTTCATGTGATCATGGCTATTGTTAACTCCCATTGCATGATTCAATTCATCAAGCATCTTCTCAACTTTAATTTTAAGTTCCTTCACATAACTCAAACCTTCTTGCAATTCACTAGAAACCTTATTGCTCTCTTGTTTCATATTTATAACTTCACCTTGAAACTTTGCAGCCTGGTAATCACTAAATTCAACTTTTTTCAATACCGTTTCTGGATTTGCTGCTCTTGCTATTTCATCCTGTATGCTGCACAATGATGGATGTCTTGCTTGTAATTCATCCTGCAACACTTCATTGTGTTCTAGCCACAATGATAACTCGGTTCTTATCTCTCTTAAGTGTTTAAATATCGGCTTGATTTCTGATTTTATAGCAGTTGAGTTCTTTTCTGATAAATTGTTGTTAAGCTTTATTTTCCTTAGTTCCGATTTTAAGTCCTGTATTGATTTTTGGAACTGTTGTATCTGGTGAACTGAAGTGCTGAACCTCAACCAGAACTCTAAATTCTCTTCGAGCAAATCATCAATTTCGGATCGAAATTTCTTTTCTAAAGGCGAAAGGGAATTGTTCTTTTCAATTTGGTTTTCTCTCACCACAACTAATCTTGTATTCATAATTGACATGTCAATGTTTACTGTGTTTTCAAAAGAAGTGCTAACTGTATCTGAAGATTGAATTTCAGGACCCTGCAAGTTAGCTCCTTCGTCCGCGTTTTCGATAGGCGACTCTTGTGTGGGAGTGGTGTGAGGACTTTCATCTGGATTTGTTTCTGAACAGGTCAACTTCTTTTGTAAGATGTTTATCTCTTCATCCTTATTGGCAACTACATTCTTCAACTCCCTCACCTGCATATATGCATATCTTCATTGTCAAGATTAGAGGTAATGTACTTGTAATATTAATCGCCTTGTTTATATTTATGGAATAAACCATCAATTCATCGCTAAACTATTGCATGGTTGGTCCCTGAACTATAAAATATAATAAGTAGTCTCTAAACTATTTTTAATCCATCAAGTTAGTCCTCGATCTTATTGGAGTCTGACATTGCCAAGGTTTCTGGACTGTTGGATGTATATATGTGCTTAGACATCCTCATCCTTTGAGCTAGCTTTTGTGAGTGAGATCCAACCCATTTAACATGGTATCAGAGCCAGGTTAAGGATGACAATGACAATGTGAGAATTGAATCCAGGCGTGAGAGTGAGGGACTATATCGATAGATTAATAATAGTTTAGGGACTACTTATTATATTTCTATAGTTCAGGGACCAAATAAGAGAAAGAATAATAGTTTAGGGATTAAATTGAAGGTTTACTCTATACTTATGTGTCTGTGTTCTGTTTATTATTCTTTATTTGGCTGGATGTTCAATAATTTCAAATAACTTTTAACAAGTCTTGTGTGTTGTGACTACGAACCTACTTTAAAAGTGTATGAAACCTTTTTATACTTTAATAAGATTATACCAAGTTTAAGTCAGGACAACTAATCATTCTAAAAAGTATATCGATATCTCAAATTTGTTAAAACTTATGGATCTTTTAATTAGACTTTCCGTTGTTAAAAATGAAATTTTAACTATAAAGCAAAGTATCTGTCAAATTAAATTTTACCTGAAGTGCCAATTCAAAAATGCTGTTCCTATTTTTATTCTCCACATCATTGAGCTTGCCTGATACATCATTGTAGTTTTTTAACACTGATGTGTACTCTTCCAACATAATCTTTTCTCTGTCATCTGATGCATTTTCTAACATCTTTTTCAAGTTAGTTTGATCTTTTTCTTCCCCAGTTTCCAGATCAAGTGATTCAACATCAACATTACTTGTTGTCTCAGACAAATCATCCTTATCCTGCTGTGTTAGCTCCGGTATCTCTTTGATCCCAAAATCAATATTTTCTTTAAAACTAGACTTATCATCTTCATTTTCGACTTCGCCGATATTTGCAGCATGTTCTTCCTTCTCCTCATTTGTTGTCATGGCATCATTCATGATTGCTACGTTATCATTAGACAATTCATCATCTACATGTTTTTCTAAATCCTCTCTAAGCTTATCATTATTAAAACTTGTTTTCTCGTTCAGTACTAAATTCTCTCCTTCCTCGTCTAGCTTCACATTTTTCAACCATCCTGAAAGATTGTCAAGATTAAAACTAGCTTCGTGAAAGTTTGTTTGGAGATTGTTATCTCGGCTTTCAACACTTTGGTTCAGAATTTTCACTCTATTCAACTCCTCCTCCAATTCTTTCATCCTCTTGTTAGCATTTTCCGAATCTTCAATAAGAATTTCCTTATCCTCTTCTAAGCTTTGTATATTTGTTTGAAGTTCGTCTGCTTCTGATCTCAATCTCTTCACCAACCCATTCTGAGAACTAACTTCTGTTTCCAAACTAACAACCTTACTCACAAGCTCATCGATCATCTCCGCGATTTCGTTCATAGTAAGCAAGTTTCCTGAATCTTCCTCAAGCTTTTCCTTAATCCTCTCTTGCAACTTCCCTACATCAATTTCATGAATCTCTTCTTCCAAGCTAGCTATCACTTCTTCATCTTTACTTTTCACTTCATTTTCTTGCTCTTGTTGATTTGTAGTATTCTTAGAAATGAAGTTTCCCTTAAGATTTTCAAACTTGTAATGAGCTTCTTTAACTTTTTGATATGCTTCTCTAGCTTCCTCAGATGATTTTACTTGTACCTCTTTCAACTTTGTCAAAGTTTCTTTACATGAATTTAATGCTGTGGCTGCCATTAAAGCTCTTGCATCATTATCTTCGATGACGGTACTAATGGAAAATTCATCTTGCAAACTGCAAACTCTTTTTTGCATTCCAGTAATCTTGTCATCTATTTCCCAATACTTTTCATAGGAATGTTCATACAAGCTCCTTACAAACTCTTTCTCAGTTTGAAGTGCCAAAATCTCTTTCTGAAGTTTGTCAACTTCGGCTAATGCTTCAACTTTACTTAGTCCTGAACATTGAATTGTTGAATTTGAAACAGCTTTGGCAGTGCTGAAACTCTTTCTAAGTGTTCCTTTTCTTGAAAGCAACATAGATGGACTCCTAAAATCCTTCTTTGGTATATTTGGAGGCTTAGGGATGCCTTGTTTTTCTGCTTGGTTATTAGGGTTAGGAGATGATGAATTAGTTTCAAGGACACTTTGTTCTTCTTCTTCATCGTCTTCTTCATCGATTCTGTAATGGACTTGTTCGGGGAAGACGGAGGCAATTGTGCGGTTCGCGCTTTGGAGCTCCTTTGATAGATGATCATATTTCTCTGCTAATGCTCTATATGCTCTAAAGGCTTCTTCCACAAAATTTATCAGTTCTGGTCTCTTTTTGTAGTACATTTCTGCTCTTTGTGCAAACGAGTCTCCATTATCATCAACGATTTTTAGGGTTTCAGCCACTATCTCCTCCATATCTGTTGAATACTTGTTTTCATATGTCATTCCAAAACAAATGATTGACTATTAAGTTGTGACCTTTAGATTTGGATTACATGCATTCAAAATACGAATTTGAATTCTCTACAGCCGACTTTAAGGTGCAGCTGACTGTAGACCATTAGAGAGATAACGTTTCTCTCTTTCTTAACCTATAATCTACGACTGGCTGCACCATAAAATCGGATGTCGAGGATTTTGTTTCTTCAAAATACCATGCGGTTACTGCAGTCAAAGAATTTTGGCCGTATAAAGTTAGTATTTTAATATGATTTGTGAAGTTGGAATATGAGTGTTCTTAATCCAACGGCCGAGATCTCTAACTGTGGTGGCGGCATGGAGTTTTGATGCCAGAGACAATCCAAATATGGGCGGCTAGTACTGTATATAACATGATTTTCATTATCATTTTGATACATTTATCTATTTTCCTACATTCCTAATGATTTTGTTTTAGTTCTCTAGAATCCAATCATATATCTAGACTATGTTCTGTTATATAGATGTATCATGTACTGCTAATAAAATGGTAAACAATTAATAAAATATAGGATAGTATTTTATACATGGAAAGAAAGACATAATGTTGGAGCATTTAGGCTTAAACATGTAAGAATGAGAATGTGTTTTTTTTTTGTTTTCCACATGTTCCCTTAGAGATAATCATGTTTGTCAAACACTAAATGTGAACCCCTCTCCCACTCAATATTTGAATTGT
Source organism: Cicer bijugum (assembly GCA_037974875.1). Lineage (NCBI taxonomy): Eukaryota > Viridiplantae > Streptophyta > Magnoliopsida > Fabales > Fabaceae > Cicer > Cicer bijugum. Next base: position 12,433,836 of record JBBPBT010000685.1, read on the forward strand.
GGTTCGCCACGTTTTGGTCATACGAATGCGAATGTGATAAAACTAATGGCATAAAAGGAAAAGCATATTTGTTTAATCGTTTTGATGGAATTAATGATAATGGATTACAACCTTAGTAGAGACATAGATAAGAATTCCAACATTGATGGAATTTTGTGTGCAAACAAACATACCTTGGAGGCTTTGTTCCAACCATTTTGATTGTTTTGTCCTAATGTGGCTAGCCCACCACCACGAATATGCATTTGTAGCAGCTCTTCGCAACATTTTTATCGTTTCTTAATTACAATCAAACACATTCAATTCAACCCATTGAGGTAAAACCTTGATTAGGAAGATAAATAAAAACCAACAAGGTGACACAAGATAATTAAGACAAACACATCAAATGCTAATTAGTGGAAGAAAAAAAAGAAGGTAGTTTTAATGACCTCCAGGTTAAAAAATGTTGGTGAAAATGTGTTCTTGTGGGGTAGATATGAAGAGGAGGATACTTCGCCACAATCATAGGTGTGTAATGCATTAGATTAGATCCTTTGAGAAGCAAAATATTGGGAGGGCTTTGTTCGAAAATTTTCCCTACTAGGGACATTACACAACCATCAGAAATGTATTTTTTTTGTTGTTGATAAATTCCGAAATGTATATTTTGTATGTTTGGATTCGATTAATAATTAATTTAAGGGGAAAAACTTTTTTTTTTAATTAATTATACAAATTTAAGCATGGTGAAATTAATTTTAACAAACTTAGGTTGGTGGCCATCTTCCTACATGTTTGTGATACTTCGGTTATTAAATAAGGTTCGATGACAATTTCAGAATGTGACAATTTTGTTTATTTATATTGAAAAAATTAGATAATTTATACCCGTTTATTTTGTGTATTTCTTTTTAAAAATATTATTTGATTTTCTTTCTTTTTTTCAAGCAATTATTCGATTTCATTAAAATAATTATTGAATTTTGTTTTGGATAAACAGTAAACTATATTAATGAGTTTAAATATATCCCGGTTAATTAAGTTGTCTCACCAAATTTTTATTTTTTTTCAAAAAGACTAAGTACGACTCAAATTCACCACTTTGGTCTTTGCCATGCGAGTTAAGTGAGTCAAATGACTCATAATTTCAATCTGTGAAAAATGTGTCTATGTTATAGCAATATACATTTAAAATAACAACTTCAAAACAATTTAAATCAAAAACAGAGAAAAAAAAATCATTAAAATGTCATTCTTGTAGAGAAGTAAGCACTCTACATATTACAGGCTGTGCACAGAGAATCACAAGGTTATGCACAATTTCTATTTAATTTATTTAGTTAGTTTAATTATATACAAATCTAAGTGCATGGTTTGACATGCATAATACGACAAATTTCATATATACATATACATTTATTTACAATAATGAACTGCAAGCTCACTCTATTGAACATGTACTCATCTTGATCCATATCTTTTTCCTTCTCTTTCCAATGTTTAGATCAGAACAGACAGTGCTAAAGCAGCATAATTGCTTTGCTAATGACCACATAAGCTCCTCCTATGATTTGGATTAATAGGCTAAACCCAAAGTTAAGCAATCCTATTCTGCCATCACACTACAATACAGCAGTTTTTCTTCTCCAAGTTTTAATAATGCAGAAGTTTCAGAGGCTCCTCTAAATGCAGAAACATAACTAGAATTTTTTTTTTTACATCAGGTATTATGAAGCGAAGATATCCAATTTTCCAAATATTTCTTGCTATCTGCAGACAACAAAGGAACCATGCACATTGACATTTTAGTCACCAAAGAAAAAAGAATAAAAGTAGAAAGCATTCAAATAACCTGCAATATGCATACTTTTGTTTTAAATATTACCATAAAATCCAAGGAACATTAACATCATAATTCAGAAAGACCAACAAGCATCCCACAACAGGTTCTATGATCCACCTAAGCAAAATTTATTGATGAAACCTCATAAATGGAAAATCCAGAACGCTAAAAGGTGTCAGCCAGACATAATTTGGAAAAATGATGTTAAAAAATAATGTATTGAAGATCATGTATTTGCATCATTTCATATGCTAAGTTGCCTAATTTATTATTCTTTTTAATTAAGATAAAATTGAAGGTTAACTCAGATGAAGACTGCAGATATTTCAAGTTCCCTGCCTAATTTCAATATTTTAAAAAAAAAACAAGTGTGATTGAAAAATCTCCACAAAGCTGAAAATTTTTCACCAGTTGATTTTTATTTATGCACGGCAAATGTTTAACATGCACGAAAAGACAATTAGTGCAGCAGCTGAAATCATCCATTGAAGTTAGATAAGATTAGGAATACAACTAACTCTTTTTCCACCAAGTGAGGTCAGCTACATGGAACAATTGACACTATAAAGTTGTGAGTTTTCTATTAGCTCCAAAGATAGGCCATTAATTTCTAAATTCTAAATCTATCTTAATGGTTTAGTTTAGCCTATAGTTTTTTTTGGGTCTCCCTCCACCTCTAACTACAAGACTATCCTCCATTTGGTATACTCTTTCTTAAATGTGCTTCTACATGTCCAAACCACCTAAGATGAGATTTTATCAACTCTTCTACGAAGGCTCCTATCTTTTCTCTCTAATCTAATGTCCTATCTTTTCGTTCGTAAGTTTTTTCTTTTGTTGCCTTTTTACCACCCAGCATTTAGTATCATACAACATTACAGTAGCATAATTGCATCTGACTTGAATCTAACAAAAATAGTTATGGAGCTAATTTTCTTTTAACCAAAATATTGTTCAGGACTTCAGCAGCTGAAAGAAGATAAAACACCTTTTTAATTAAAAAGTCAATATATCAACTCTATGAAAAGATAGAACCAGGTGCTACGAAATTAGTATTACATGTGTAAATTCCACCATCAATAAAAACCAGGCAATATTTGACTAGCCAATACATTCTTAATCTAATTTTAACTCTGAACAAATGCATACCATGAAAAAATTAATGGCCTCTTAGATAGAAAATAATGTGTAAATATCCAATGGACAACAAATCAAAGCAAACTGCCATAAATGATAACGAAACTGCTCTTACCATCTGAGAAGTACCCAACATTGCTTAGTAAGTTGTGTTTAGGATCCTCCTCCAACATGGCACCATTCTTGTATCCATAACAGGGAACAAGTACAGCGAAACTGTTATCTGTTTCATGACTTTTATCATCATCCCTAGAGAACCCAGTTCCATGAGGCTCCAACCAGCCAATAGACCAATCAGAATCAACAGATTCAGCGTCAGAAACACATCCATCATCAGACGGAACGATAACAAAATCACATTCCTTATCAATTTTCTGCTCTTCCCTACTATTCAATTTGTGCTTCACCCTTCTTGAAGGCGAAGGCGCAATTTCCTCCTTAATAGAGGGAAACCTCGAAACATTCAATTCCCTCGTAACAGAATCAGCAGAAGGTTTTACAGAATACCCATTTGAGATTCTTGGCTGTTGATGTTTTCCACTCCTTATCCACCGCGAAAGATGGGAAAGGGTGACATCCATTTGGTATTGAATTTTCACAAAGAAAAAATATTTGCATTGGTTGTTCTCAAACCAGCAGTAATCTCTGTTAGATTAACCTATCAAAACAAATTAATCATCAACTACAAATCAACATAGAAAAAAAAAAGTGCAAGCCAACTCAAATCTCAATAAACTAAAAAGTGATGCTGTTGCTAACAACACAGTAATCAAAATCAGAAAAATTAAAGATAAAAAATTTAGAGTTGGATTTCAAACAGAAGAACACATACAGTTCATTGTGATAAGGCATAGCTTTGATCTTTTAGAGTCATTTCTAGTTTCTACCACCAAAATAGATTGAAATTACATGTCATAGTCAACACAAACTCTAAAAATAAACATTTCTCCTAAAAATTGTGTATACACTAAACATAGACACTATAATTTTCATAGAAACCAGAATCAATAGGAATAAAATGCAACGTCGTAGAAAATCAACGTAATGACATATTCAAATACCAATAAATAAAACAAAATCGAGTTCTGTAATATAGCAAACCTTGAAATAGCTAATAATACCTAATACTTATAAAATACGCCTACAATAATATAAAAAAAAAACATATGCATAAATTATATAATAATATTTTTTTACAGAAATTATATAATAATAATAATATTGGTAAAAAAGAATCTTCGATGGAATCCAATCATATATATCCACACAGTTATAGTTAATTTGACTATCCAAATTAACAAACAAAAATGCATTTCGATGTTTCGTCGGGAAAATAAATCGAAAAGCTGAGTAAAAAAAAATGAATAGCATTTTTTTACCTTATGAAAAGCAAATAAGTGTTTATTTTTTTAAGATTTCTAAAAGATGAAGAATTGAATGGAAACCCTAGTTTTTATCACACGGGATTATATATGTAATAATGATTTCTTTCTTTCTGAGCAAGACATGACGATGGAGTTAGAGAGCGCGAGTATATTCAATTTGCGACGAGCTTTCGGATACCGTTAGATTGTTCCTAATGACACGTGGCACGTGTGTGTGTGTGTGGAAGGGAACCCTTCGATTTTAGTGGTATAATAATGTCGCAGTGTAAACAGCGTGCAATTAGTATTAATTAACATATCTTTATAAAACTTATCAGGAAAAGTAACAGATCATCGTCATAAACGGGGAAAACAAATCGTGGTTTGGTTTTTGGAATCAAATTATATTAATACTAGTAACGGTTTCTTTGATATTATCTAATACCACTTTTATGAATTGGTCCTGAATAAGTGGTGGACTCACATATATTTCACTAATGAGAAGAATGTGAGTGTTGAAAAAAGAGTCTCAAGAAGAATATTAGTAACACTATTTATAAAATGAATCAAACCAAAAAAATAGTGGACTTAGTTTAGTTTGGTCTGTGAAATTAAGCTTAACGAAATTCAATTCAAATCAATGAAAAATCGATTACTTGTTCGGTTTAGTTCAGCTGAAATGTCAATTTATTTTTATAGTGTTAAGGTGACGATAAAAAAAACTTAATAAACTTATTTCAAAAACTCTAACGTTTTTACAGTGGTAGATACATTTTCCTATATAATTTTTGTATGATTCTCATCATAAAATACATATTTTTGTAGTTATAACAACTTTGAGAAAAATATGAATTTGATAACATTATAGTTGATTAAGAACTATATAAAGAAATTCAGATAAGTTTTGTCATTTTATAAATACAAAATATTTTTTATATTATCAAAATAAACGTATAAGTAAATATGAGATAAATAATATTTAATGATTAAAAAGTATGAATGGAACATATTTGATTTAAAAATGAACAATTTTTGTTCGATCTTTCAAATTTTTAAACTAAAAAATTACAACTTAATGTGTTTTAAATGAAGTGAAATACACTTTTATGATATAAAACCATAATGTATTAGTTATTCATAAATCATTAATTAAATTATAAATATAAAAATTTGTGAAGTTGAAAGTTAAATTTTTATGATATTTTGTTATAATTTTATGAGATTAATTATTCCACATAATTGCATTACGTTATTTAAAATATGTCACATCACTATTTTTAATTAAAAAATAAAATAAATTGATTAAAATTGTCAAAATTTAAAATACAAAAATTAATTTCATAATTTAATAAAAATAAAATGACTAAAACTGTAATTAACCTAAAATATTTTGTAAAATAATACTACTCATACAATATAAAATAGTGATAAAATATAATGATTTGAGAAGTAAAATGGTAATCAAACCAATAGAGGTGGAAGTTTGGTTCTTTGGTTTGGCTAAAACGCGAAAATAGACACACACAAAAAAAGAAACGATTTAATAGGTTTGAATTGATTTTTTTGTTTTGTTTATAGTCATTTTTTTGGTTCTTACATTGCTACTTATGATGACGAGTTTTTTTTATATAAAATAATCAATGTTGTGTTAATATTGTTAATAATTGTGCTCATAATTTGAATTTTTTTATCACAATGTTCTTTGACTCATTTATTTCTATCAATAAATCAATATTATATCTCTATTCTAACAATGATAATAATTTTTTATGTGATGCAATTATCAATTTTATGATAAATACTAAAGTGAAAGTGATTAAAACCCTGACTATTCTTTAAAATAGAAAATAGACTAATACGATAAGAGAG
>JBBPBT010000685.1:12440569-12462407 GCA_037974875.1 Cicer bijugum
TTTGATTGGTGTTTTTAAAATTAATTTATGTATATCGTCTGAGTTTTTTGAATAAATTTTTACATGTATTTTTAAAACATTATAAAAATATATTTAACAAAAATGTAATTTTTTTTAAAAAAATAAATTAAATATGATTTTTTAAATTTTTAACATTTTTTTTATATATTATAAACATGATGCAAAAATTATTTAAATGATATACATAAATTACTTTAAAAAATAAAATAAAAATTATTAATTAAAAATATTTGAATAATTATTATTTTAAAAAAAAATTATAGAAATAAAAAACTTATTTAACTTTAATTATTATTAGTTGGATTTGGGATAATGGTTCAAGTTGTTTTGAGAAAAGCAGGAAATGAGGTTAAGTACGTTTAAGTTATTTGCAAAAGAAGGTGGCACTCTCCGAAAAGCACTTAATTTCGCCACAAAACCCTGAAATCGGCGATGGAACTCTTCTCCTCTCTTGCGCAGTCGTCAACCTTCTTCACTCCATTTCGCGCCCACTCTTCCAACCCTCTTTTCACCATAACACCATCTCGATCATCCTCATTCCCCCCTCTTCGTAAATTCATCATAACCCGAATGGAGGCTCTAGCTAAGACCGACAATGCAAAGCCCAAAGAAGCTAAACTCTGGGGTGGAAGGTTCGAAGAAGGCGTTACTGACGTCGTTGAACGATTCACGGAATCCGTCTCTTTTGATAAACAGTTATACAAACATGACATTACGGGTAGCATAGCTCATGCATCCATGCTCGCTCATCAGGTTTTCATCATTTTTATTAAAAAAAACTAACTTTACTCTATTCATTTAATTAAATTTAATGTTTGTTTATATAAAGAATGTTTTTTACTGGTTCTTAAAAAAAAGTGATTTTATATGTTATGCTATAGTGGTTTGTACCGCAATAAAGGCTATTCGACAACACTTGTATTAAATAGCGTAGCAGGGAGTAATAGCAATTTGTTCAATTTCTGCAATGCTAGTAGCGTCTATTCGGAGATTATTTGTTAGAGTTTTTTTTAAGAAGAACAGAAGATATTGTTGTGTTTGTTTATCCCGGTGTAAATCAATTTAAAAAAACTAAAGCAGTTTCTCATTTGAAGAGAATTTTAAATTATTATCAGAGTCTCAATTTTTTTAAGAAATGTAACAAAGGGATGAAAATTTTCTTAAGTAATTAATATTTTTTAAAAACTGTTTTTTTACTGAAAAAGCTATATGAACGTTTTTTTTTAGGGTTTGATCACGACGAGTGATAGGGATTCAATTATTGAAGGTTTGAGAGAGATTGAGAAGCGAATTGAGAATGGTGAGTTTAATTGGAGAGCTGATAGAGAGGATGTGCATATGAACATTGAAGCTGCACTTACTGATATGATCGGTGAACCTGCTAAGAAGCTACACACTTCTCGTAGTAGAAATGATCAAGTTGTTACTGATTTACGCCTCTGGTGTCGCGATGCCATTGATAGGATTGTGGCTAGTATGAAACAGCTTCAGGTTTCGCTTCTTAAGCTGGCTTTAAATAATCAGGGTCTCATTGTTCCTGGTTATACTCATTTGCAGCGCGCACAACCTGTTTTACTACAACACCTTTTGCTTGCTTATGTCGAGGAGGTATGCTCTTAAATTTAATTGATGCTTGATTCAAATTTACTTTCATGCAAACTTTAAATTGTGTTAATGTTGCCTTGCTTTGATACACATGATTCATGGAAAAATTTCCTGAAAACACATTTAACGTTATGGATATACTTTTCGTAAAATGAGCAATTTACTTTACAATGTAAAGTAAATTTCTCAACCGTTGATGAGAAAAACAATGGATGGTGATCCAACACATTTTTTATTTGTTATTCATGTGCATGTAACATCAACCGTTGAAATTAACAGTTGAGGCTTGAGATTGCTTATTTTACCTTATAAAGTTAATTGTGTACTGTAGGAGTCAAATCCTAACATCATTGTTGTTGACTTGTTGTAAAAGAAGTCCATGCTTTCCAATTTGTTTATGAACACTTGTGGAGTAAGCAATTTGGGTTTGGGGAATAGTTTTTTATTTCAGTTGGTTTTGTTGAGCCTTCTTGCAGATTGAGCGTGATGCTGGTCGTTTGATTGATTGTAGAACTAGGATGAATTTTTGTCCTTTAGGGGCTTGTGCATTGGCCGGTACAGGGCTCCCCATTGATCGATTCATGACATCAGATGCATTGGGATTTACAGCTCCGCTGAGGAATAGGTATCTTACTTTTTACTTGTTTGAAATCGGTACATTTAGTTGCACCATGCTGTGATTAATGTTAAATATGTGAATGTTCACTTGCATCCTTTTTTCCCTGAATAACTGATTGTATGCTGTCATATTTAATAGTATCGATGCAGTTTCTGATCGAGATTTTCTACTGGAGTTTCTCTCTGCTAATGCCATCACAGCAGTGCACCTTTCTCGACTTGGTGAAGAATGGGTATTGTGGGCTTCAGAGGAATTTGGATTTATCACCCCAAGTGATTCTGTTTCAACAGGAAGCAGTATAATGCCTCAGAAAAAGAATCCAGATCCAATGGAACTTGTTCGTGGTAAGTCTGCCAGAGTCATAGGTGGTTTGATGACTCTTCTCACATTGTGCAAAGGACTTCCCCAAGCTTACAATCGCGATTTGCAGGTGGTTAGATAATCAAAGAAGAAAGTTTAACTTTTCTTGCCTTGCATGTTTACTGTGCAATTTTTGTATTCATTTGTTTTCTTTGAACACTATTTATTTGAGATTCATTAAAAAGGGTTGCCTTCTGTTGTGAGTAGGAAGACAAAGAACCAGTGTTTGACAGTGTTAAAACTATTTTGGGGATGCTTGAGGTCTCAACAGAGTTTGCAATGAACATTACTTTCAATCGAGAGAGAATACAGAAGGCTTTACCCGCGGGTTATCTCGATGCAACAACACTTGCTGACTATCTTGTTAAGAAGGTAAGTTGCATCTAGCCTTCTCTCTTTAAGCATTCTGTTCATAATAAAATGTATGAAGTGAAAGCATGATAACATCAAGCTTGCATGCCACTGTCCAAGTTCAGATTTGCTATAGATCCTGTGTCTTTCTCTTACTCCTTTCCTTTTTAGTAAGAAATGTGGATATGTTTTTTATTGACATCGCAAATATAGATATGCTGCATTTTTAACAGGTTGTAGTCAACTGTGAATTATCTGGAATTATTTGTGACTTTGGAATTATGTCTTCACTTATCTCGTTATTCTGCAAATATGCCACAAATTCTTACTTCTTTTCTTTCACATTCAGGGAGTGCCGTTTAGAACATCTCATGATATAGCTGGAAAATCCGTTGCCTTGTGCACCTTGAAGAATTGCCAACTGCCAGACTTGAGTCTCGATGAGCTGAGAAGTATAAATCCAGTATTTGACAAGGATGTGTATGAATTTCTTGGGGTAGAAAATGCAATCCAGAAATTTATTTCTTATGGTTCAACCGGGTCTGCTTGTGTTGCCGAACAACTCGATTATTGGATAAAAAAGCTTGAAATTAAGTGAAGGATTATCCTTGATGCCATGAAATTCTCATGTGAGTGAAGCTGCTTCTTAGGACTTAGAATAATACACCTTTGCCTACCAAATATCCTGCTGCATATTTATTTGAATAGGTTAAGTTTACTGAATATTTGTCATTGTATGAAATATAGTCAGGGTTATCAACCGTAAAAACAAGTCAAAGTTACTGAATGGGTAGTTTCAGAATCTCAAGAAGCATGCATGCCTTGGAATCCTGAGCTTCTGGCATCATACAGTACCCCTGTTGTTGGACAGTAATTTCTTAATGAAAAAAAGTATGTTTTGGTTGCACTGTGTTAAACGAAAAAACAAAAATAAATTTTTTAAATGGATGAACAGATGTTCAAATTGTATTTTATAAATAGCATTAATTAATTTAATAATCAGTATATTTTCTTATTAAGTTAAATATTCGCTTCATCCACAATATGCGTGAAGTTAGCACTTTATTTTATACTTATTAGCATTTCATATTATATCTATAATTCATGAATTATAATATTATTATAAATAAAAGGGGTAATAGAGGGGTTTTTTAATTTTATTAAATTTAAATTATTTTTGAGCAATATAAAATCCTATAATAACATTGAAAAAAATTAATCATGCCCACTTTTTTTTATATAAAAAAAATAGGGGATTTTTTTAATTAATTATGGTGGCTCTAATAGTCATTTTATAATCTTCAAGAATATTTGAACTCTTGATGCTATAATGTTAAGTTTTTGCCACTAAACTAGTTCCTCAAGTATGAACATGCCCTCTTAATTAACATAAGAACAAAAAATGTCTATCCTCCTAATTAACATAAGAAAAAAGAAAGTCTATTTTAAATAAAATACCAAGAAGTAAAATATAAGGTCCGTTTAAAATTGAAATTCCACTCAAAACAGTGAAGTTTTTATTTGTGTCTCATAAAATACCAATGAAGGTTTATTTAATATACTATTTCTCCTATTGGTTGTGTAATTTCTACAAAATTATTAGATCTAATTCTGGATATTATACTACACAACATAATCTAGCCTTGTCTTGTTGCTTATCCAGCAAGATTTTTGTTATAAGTTAGCTCATTTGTTTTTAATTTGATGGTAGATGCTCATTCAATTTCATGTTTATTTATTTTTATTAAATTATAGTTTTTGATAGTGTAAAATACACTATCAAATCCTAATTCTTTTGTAGTGTATTAATGGACGGATTGACAAAATTGAAAAGGTGGACAAATATTTTTCTTATTTTATTTCACTTTGTATTCAATAAATGAGATAAATTTGTTGGTGTAAAAAAAATAACATAATTATTTATTTTATTCATCTGTATAACTAACGTAAAAACATTAATCTCAATTTTCAATATACTTTTCAATTATTATATCATTTAATTAATCTTACTTGTATCATTTCTCATTCATCTTTTACTATATATTTTTATTATATTGATAATAAATTAATATTTAATAAAGATAATTCAATAAAAATGTTTATTTTTTTTAATATATACAAAATATCGAATTACTCAATTATTTTATGTAAGAGAGTATATAAAAGATGCGGATGGAAAAACTGAAAACTTCCACAATATATTATCATATTTAGGGTAGAGAGACGATGTTAAATAAGATTTACATGTCATGACGGATTTTCAGAACAAAATTTCCTAAATAATGAGATAGGTATTTTCACATACTAGTTCATGGCAAGAGCAAATAATAAACAAGAGATGAAAATTAAGAATGTAAATCGCACTCGACAATTCAGCATCGACATGAATTTTCAAAAACCAGGAATAACAAAGATATAATTCCAGCTCTCGTATTATCCCCAAAAAAGGAGACTGGGTGTTGAAAAATGACGAGTTAATCAAAGATATCTTTCTGTTGAATTTCTTAGGTAACGAACATCAGCTGCTTTAATAATGGCAGACACCAATACATTTGGCTAGCCAAAATTACTTTTCCTAGCTGGTTTGTTCACCTGGTCCAACCTCATTCAATTATTTTCCTGAGTTCCGATATTGTATGTTTCAGTTTCAATACTTCGGTTATTTTCTGGCGAGGATGACATTGGATCCTTGGTAACAAGGTGAATTACTGGCTTCTGAACCTTCTTTTTCCTGCCTTGCTTTTGAGCATCCAAATTACCCTGCAATCAAATTGTCTTTTTCATTAGAAAGCAAGTTGGAAAAACTGCAGCACATACAAAATTTAAGTTGTATATTATGGTTTTAACATTTAGGCGAATCTCAGCCAAATCATTAATTAAAATAGGTGCCAAATGCAATTAAGTATTTTTCTGATGACTAAGATCAGAGATGGAGATTACCAGTGAGTTCTGAATGTCACACAATGGCTTCTTTTTGGGCCCCTGGTTGTCACTGCGACTAGCAGGTTTTTGAACAAGTGCACTCTCTAATAGTTTGGCACATTCGGATGCAATCACACCACCATCTTTGTTAGTGCTGCATTCTGAATTCTCAGATTTTAGCGATTCGTCTTCTGCTAGCGTGTCTAGTTCTCTATTTGTGCACTTAAAGCGTGTGCAGCCGCATGACGGTCCACAGCTCCCACCAATGGATCGGCATTTGCACTTTGTAGTCTTGCACAAGGACCTCTTACTGCAAGAACAGCACAGCCCTCCACCTCTTCTCTCCTTAACATTTTTTTCATTTGAACTGCTCATTTCGGGGGTAGCCATTTGTGTCTTGTCGTTACTCTCTTCAGAAAAAAGAGGATGAACCAGGTCCTGCTGATTAGAAGATGTCACAGTTTAAGAAATTAGCAACCTATTTTACTTGTACTTCTTAAATTAATATGTTTCTCCATGATAAATTTCTTGTTTCAACTTTGATTCATATGTATTATACTAATATAGTTCTCAATTGATGTCAATGCCCCGAACCTGCTTCTTATCCCTGGAGTCATGTTTCTCCTTTCGCAATTGTAATTCTTTAAGTAGACAACCAAGATTATTTACTTCTTCCTTTAAATCTTGAATATCATCAAAATCCTTCTCCGGGCTGTTAAGGTCTTCTTCCTGTAACTGAGACCTTGAAGTAACAAAGAAGAGAGTTGAAACACGACATTAAATTAAAGCGCGGACTATGGTACTGCCAGCTCATAGAAGTCGAGCACTAAATACTGCAAAATTTAAACCAGTAAAAGTCCACCTTAATTGTTCCGGCCTGTGCATCTCGATTTCTTCTTTCAGCTGTGCAATCTCTTCAGTCATCCTGACCATACAAGCTGTTAGAATAGAGGACCCCTAAATTAATAAAATTAGTATGCAATTCACAAAATTGTGATGACGAGGATACTCTTGTAAGCAACTTTGTGACATACCAAACTATATTTTATAAGCTCTCGTAGTACAGGGAAGTTATCAAGTTATAGTACTGGCATACTCAACAAATGAGACTAAATATAATGTTTCGCAAAAAATATATTGAGAAAATATCACAGTACTGATGTATTATTGAAACAGTGTTGAAGTTTTTGATTCATGGTATGGTATTTGTTTATTTTTGTCGAATGCAAGGTTACCCTGGTAATTACTGGACCACTAATAAACACCACTTATTTTAGTTTCTTCCCCACACCAATCAAATTTCATTTGCATCAAAACCAAATGCGCAAGCTACTAATACCTCAAATATTTGAGGATTGTAGAGCAACATAGCTATAATTAAAATGAAGATAAACAAAGTAGCACCTCTAAGTCTCTAACAGAGTTGCTGCAAGAATACAATACTCTAAGTTATTGACAGTTCCAAACGAAATATACACCAGTGTAAAATAATCATCGCAAAATGTAACACAATTATGCTAACATTTGTAGTTTGTGATGCTACTAACAGTTATTAAAGTGTCTCATTGTACATATTCCTACCTTTATTAGAGTGAAAAAAGATACATTTCAACATTGTAAAAAATCAAGCATGCAAATAAACACAATTACTACCAGAAAACAGCATTTAGCAATACCAAAATAAAGTTCAGTGCTACTAAATCCAGAAATATGCATTACTATTTAAAAGTGAAGCCTAAAAATCAAATTTGTTGAATAGCAGAATTGAACCTTTTAAATACTAATAAAGACTGGCCATAACTATAAGGCAAGGAAGGGAATATTGGAGTGACATCAGACTTACTTTTCGATCTTGGATTCATATTGAGAACATAACTTGTGCAACTGAGTTGTGACTTCAAGTTCATCCTCAGCATCCTGCACCAACCATTGTTTTGATGTTTTAATATGTTGGGCCAACATATAAATAGACCATTGCAACAAAACAACAATCAAGCCCATGCAATACACATTTCCAACAGAAAACTAATGCAGTGTCTGCCTATCGAACTAATGAAGTGACTGCCTATCGAACGTCAAATCATATGTTGTTTGATCTTACATCCAATCAGCAATTATGGCAGATTAAAAAAAATTACCTGAATTACTTGACCATTTTTATTTTTTGCACCTACATGAGAAATAGCAAAGAAGAAAGGGAATGTAATTTAACAGGGCAAACATAAGTTAGAAAAATTAAGATTCAAACCAAACATGTATTCAAATCTTCTAACCAGATGATCGATTAAATATAACTTTTCGAGTTGCTATCATATCTTTTAGACGTTTGGTAGCAGCGGAAGCTTCCTCAGTCTTCCGTTGCAATACCTAGTGAAAGAAAAATGAGAGAAATGTTAGGTCTCTAAGAAATATAACAAGTGGATAGCCACAAACTATTTTAAGCATCTCATTGAAAATCAGCAAACTCATTCAAAGTAGTTCAGGTAAGATACACTTAACCATTTTAAGCATCTCATTTGAAGTCAGCAAACTGTGAGCCTTGATTTCATTCCTTCTTCTCTCCTTCTTAAGCTGATGATGCAGTTACAGATTTCAGTATAATGAATTCACTAATCCAAAGGGAATATACTAGTCCTAGATACAAGGACAACGGCTAGATCAAATTACACTGACAAATTACTTGATCATCGCTACACATTATCAATCCTCAAATCTCAGATATGTAAGAGAATGTTGAAAACATACCTGAAGAACTTCCTTTTCCAGTAGGGCCTTACATAATCTGAATCTCACGGACTCTAACTTGATCTTACATTGCAGTTGAACCTATATGTAAACACAAATTGTTAATTCCAAAGCTAAAGCAAACTTGGCAAGAACTAAAGCAACACTAAAACAAATGAGTACACGTAAACATATTTACTTTATGAGCCTTCAAATTCTGAATCTCATACTGCAACTGCTTAGTTGATTCATCTGCTTTTTTCCTATGAGTTGAAAATTGGGATTGAGATCCCAGTTTTTTCTTCAATTCTGCAACCTGCAATAATGCCACAAAAAAACACACATCACAATTTTACCAAAACATTTTTCACTCTGCCACTGCAAAGTGCAAACTAATGTTTACCTGTTCTTCAAGTAAAGTCAGCTTCTGAAGATAATCTTTCTTAAGCTTCTCAACCCCATCATTAGAAGCCGAAGAATCATTTCCTTTTTCTTTCCTCAATTCCGCAATCTCCGTCTGCCAAATTACACAGCACCAATAAATAACTTCCTATTCAACGATTTCCGTTCTTCAAACGTCAATCTAGAGTAATATACTAACAACTTCTTACTATAAATCATTCATTTTATTCATTTATAGCAAATTAGCACTTACTTCAATTACATTTTGAAATCAGCAAAATCTGAATCAAAATCCCTAGATTGAACATGTATTTAGTTATAGGATGAAGAAAATTAATTTGGAATGAATTGATCTTGTAAAATCAATTTTAACTAAATTAAGTTGAATGTAAAGTGATTCATGTTTGGATACAGAAAAGTGAGTTCAACAATAATTTTGGGTGCAAAATTCAGGTTAAACCAAACATGGACTTAAGTTAATCCGTTTCAAAAATTTGAAAACGCTTCGGTACAAAATTTAAGAAACCTATTAAAAAAAACGAATGCAAACACTGATGTTAAGCAAAGTAAACTTGTCAGAAATAAAAAATATAATAATTCAAAGAAGCGTCATCAAGATCGGAAACAAATAAAAAAAAAAGAACGCGCAGTGAAATTGAAAACACTGACCAGATACGCTTTGTTCTGTCGTTCAAGTTCGCGAATCCTCTCCTCGTAATTTAGCTTTTCGTTTGCGTCCGAAGCTGGTGAATCGATCGGGCTCGATTGTTTGGATCGGCGAGTAGTCTTCTTCATGATTCTCGATTGAAATCGGAACGAACTTGCTTTTTAGTTTCAGTTTCAATGGATGCCAAAATGGATCAATTTTGAACGTTGCTTTGAAGCCGCTATATAACGTTCATGTGTTGATTCGGCCAAGAAGAAAACCAATTATGAAGTGACACGTTAGTGATGTAATTGAAACCCTATGGAGGGAAACCTGGTTGATTCAAATGTCTGAATCTATTACTTTTTTTTTTTTAGAAAATGAATCTATAAAAATGTAAATGATCAAATTACGCATTAAAAAAAAAAGGTAAATTATTATTTTTAATTTATTCTCTATAAAAGTTTAGGTATATTGTCTTAATTATCTTCCATAATTAATAAAACAGTTTATTAAGAATATAAAAGAAAAATTATATTATATTAAGGGAAAATTAGTTAACATTTTTTTTTATATTTTCATTCCATAAGACATGAAATAAATTTGCTTATGATTAGTTTATAAGAAAATAAAAATAAAAACATCAATTTTCAAAAACAGAAATTGCTTATGATTCATTATGAACGGAGTATTATGTTTGTTCTAACAGTAATATTGGGCTTATGATAAAACCTTAATAATAATAATTTCAGTAAAAAAAGAATATCTTGTTTTAGAATAAAAATAGTGACAGTTTTTTAAAAATTAGCAAAAAAATAATAAACTTTTGAGAATATTAAAAACATTTCAATTTTTATTTATATTCTGTTTTTCAAATAAACATTGACTTATTATATAATATACTTTATTACTTCATTTTAAATATAAACAAAAACAAAAAAAGAGATGTAAAATCTACACTCTAGTTATGTGAATTAATTTAATAGAAAAAAGAATATAATAAATTTTTATTCTTGACAAATGACAAGAATAAAATTAATTTCAACATGAATAAGAAAATAAATAGATAAATAATTTTAAATAGACTTCATTTATCTCCACCTAATTTCTCTTTTCTCAATTTCTGTAAAAACAAACACAAATTCCTGTATAAACACAGACAAAACCTAACATCTCACTTTTACACAACCAAAATCAAAATATTACAACTTACTAATAATTAGTAAAATTTAGATTAGCAATAAAACAAGTGTTCGTGTGATCCTCTCAATCCTCTTTCTCAAACTACCACAATTATAGAGAAGTACTCTTTACAGAGAAGATTTTATTTGATGCTCTTTGATTATCACAATTATGCATGCGATATCAAAATAGTGCAGATAATTTCACGAGCATTTGAATGAGATAAAGCATGTCTTTTTTCAATTTATCCAATGATTTAAGCTCGTAATTAAGCCATAGGAAAGCACCACATTAGTGATGCCCAAGGGATTTGAAAAAACTAATCATATCAGTATAAAATCAGGTGGCACATTTCACTTTACTGCACATGATAGATAACAAACAAAAACTTCAAATTTAAAAGTCCATGACATAATATGCAAATATTGAACAATACATTACTTCTTATAGAGAGAAAAAAAAATGGCAAAACACGTCTAAAAAATAAAGGAAAGTAGCAAACTATACAAAATTTTCATCTTTATTTACAGTGAAAAATGTGGCAGCTTTACATAAAATACATATCCCACTTCAGCACAGAAGCTGAGCATTGACATACCCCCAGCAGATGATTTGAAGAACTTGGAAAACACCTAAAGCTGCTTCTTATGCCTTTCATCTAAAACCTTCTTGAGTTCTTGAGCAAAAAATGCTTAAACAAGGATTTGTGTAAGAACAAAAAATATAAAGGCAATTTATCTATGTCCCTGTTTATCTGCTGCATTCAAGGGAAAATCAATTTCCTAAACATTAAACTAGTTGCCTATGGCCTTTTGGGTATATATACACACACGTCACCGTAAAGGGTAACAAATGAAAAACATTAATCAGCGTCTGTTGTTCTCTTTTTCATCTTGTGTTCTTTTCTGTCGAGGCTTTCTTCTATCTTCAAAATGTCCAGGCTCCTTACTGACAGATTCATCTGACTTACCCGCGGCATTCCTGTCCCAAAATGGCACACTACCATTGGATGATGTTGCCCTACGCATAACTCTTGGTATTTTTACCGGTGAGTCTGCCTCCACAAAATTACGCTCTGCCTTGGGGACAGAGGCAGCATATTCTGGTTTAGATGTGGGCATTTTCTGTGGTATATTCATAGTGACATTTTGTTCATGGATGTTGCTAATTTGTTTCTTGAGTTTGGAGACTTTCGAATTCTCTGATTGCAAGGAAGGTGGTGGTAGACTTGGAACAAGAATTATAGTGGATTTCCGCAATTTCTTTTTCTGATTACCATGGGCATTCGATTTGACCTGGGATCATAGTGCACTGTCACTAAATAAGTCCATTGAAAACGCTCTCTTTATTATTTTTATTTAGTATCTTTTAGGCACCTATCCTTAAATACAAAATAGTGATAATAAAAAAATTTAGTGAGTGATATGCTGACTAATTGTTAAATGCATGTTTTGTTAAAAAATTTAAATGCGGTTTACTTTACAGTAAATTTATAATCTCACTATTTCACTATAATTATGGTAAAATTTACACAAATATTCTTAACAAAAAAAATATTAAATTTAATTGTATTACCATTTTAAGACATTAACAGTCTCTCATGCTATCTATGAAAGATAACAAATAATTATATAATATATTTTCATTAAAAGACATGAATAACTTTATCAGAAAAACCATTTATGATTAATGAAGTAATAAGAGTACCGGTTTTCTAATCAAAATTGTATTACTAAAGATTATTTAAATTAAATAAATTTGCCAAATGCGAAGAGATATATTTGTAAAGAAATGCTAACAAGTGTAATTAGAGGATGATGACTAATGAGCATGCACCTGTGTATTTCCTATGTCAGAGAGAGGTTTTCTGGGGCCTTGATCATTGGTTGCCTCGGCAGGCCTATCAGCTAGTGCTCCCTGAAGTAATTCTGCACCTTGAGTAACAAGAAGTAATTCAGATTGTATTGGCTCCTGTGACTCATTTAAGATTGATGTTTGGTTAGCACACTTAGTTGCTAGGCAACTGCAAGAACTCCAACAGCTATTCCCCATAGCTTTGCACGAGCATTTTGCTGTCTTGCACGTTGAGCTTTTGCTACAAGAACAACAAATATCTGATTCAGTTTCTCCTTGTGCACTTCCAAGTCTATTACTTAAATTGTTTTTGAAATCTTTTGAACTGTTGATGTTTGACTGATTACTTCCCTTTTCTAAAAGCCTGCTCTTGGATTTCCTTTTCCCAACCCTTAATTTTCCTGATTCTTTCCACTCATCATCTGTTTCCTCCACATCATATCCATCTGATTCTGTCTCATCACATGTATCCATGTCCTCCATTAGAAGGGTAGACTGACGGAGTTCCTAAAGGTAAAAGTAGCAGTGAATTTGCAGGCATAGTGATAGTTGTATGAGAGCTAGTAATACTAATATAGTAATATTTGAGATCTACCTGCTTGCGCAAGTCATCATTGTGACCCTCAACATTCAAGTCAGAATATTCTGAGTATCTTTTCAAAGTTGCACTCTGTCAGAGTTCAAAGGATATGAGAAAAAGGTCTTTTTAAGAATAAAATACTAAATAATTGAGGAATCAAAGTGCTAAATTAGGTGGGATAGTGCTGCTAAAACTTGTGGAGGGGGAAGATTGACAAATTATTTACGTAATAAAGCTTCATCTAAATGATGCTATACAGGTAAACACACGAACCTGCAATTTCAGCTTATGAGTAAGCTCAGCATTTATCTTTTCCAACTGTCGAAGTGAGTAGCTTAACCTTACTAATTTTTCTTTTAGATCTCTTATTTCCATGTCTTTCTCTCTGCAAATTACTTCTTTATCTCGCAATGAACATCTGAGATTAAAAAAAGAAAAAAGCCAGATGGGAATGTCAGCCATATCATCACAAAGGGAAATTGTTTTCATTGCTTGTGATTTAATACATGTTGCTTTTAGACTCCAGTTTAAATTAACAAGATATAAGGTAAAATCATGGGCACATGCAGATAAGTTAGTACCTGGAGGAAGATGCTACGTTGAACAAATAATTCATCAAATTTTTGGCATCAGCAAGGGACCGGACTTGATTCCAACGTCCTTTGCCACTGAAAACCCGTTCGGACTCTTCTGCCTCTGACAACTGGGATGCCATAGACACTAGAGTTGTGGAAGAAGTAGAAAGCATGTTTCCAAGGGCGAAAATCCTAGAATTTCTCGCACCAGGAGACATTGATATGGAGCAATCACTACATAGCAAACAGTCAGTGTTAGTCAAAAGTAGATTGCCAATGAAAAACCTCGAGATTACATTATATAATTACTGAAGGGAAAAAAAGGTAATTCAAAGGCATTTTACCTGGTATTATTTTGCCTCATCAATTCTGCTTCTTCCTTTAGCCTGGTCATCTCCTCGGCCATTTTAGCCCTCCTGAAATAAAAAACAATGATTACATGATCTAATGACAAGAGCCCAAATAAAGATAATATAAAAGCCTGACTAAAATGTAGAGTAATACTAATTCTCAGCAGAGAACTTTTAAGCTTCACTATACAACTGTCACACCAGTTACCCTATAGCCACTGGGTATCCATTATTCTACTCAATTATTATGTTCTAGATATATTGCAAAAAATTAGCCAAATTTAACATGTAAAATGCATAGACATCACAAGTAGCCCTTATAAAGGAAATACTAAAATAATGTTACGGTGTCTGTGGATTTTTAAAAAATAACTTCTGGTACAAGTTGAAAATCACGTTTAGGTGTAAAAATTTCTTAGAATCTTATATAACTTCTTTATGAACACTTAACTTACAAGGACTTTTTTGCAAGTGAAAACCATAAACTTATTTTGATTGAGAATTCCAAAAAATAAATTCTAATCCAAACTAGACCTTACAATGATGATTACATCAACCAATAGAAATTTATAAACGAAGGGAATTCAATTGAACCATTTAAATAGTCTAGAATCCTAAATTCCCTAGAATTTTCAATTACCTCATTTAAACGGACACTTAGTGACTTGTAAAGCCAATAAATTAGTAATTAATCGGTCCAAGTTTTCCTATCTATTAGACTTGTGTGGAGAAGGTATAACAACCAAATTCGGCATACAAAAAATACATACAAGGTCGAATAGATCAACATGCCTGATTCGCTAATACATACTTGATGCCTACTTAAAGGTAATATAACAATATAACCTAGATTTGCAATTTCTTAGTGATATAAAAGGCATGGGGTTTCCAACATCCTAGCCTTCAAAATTCAAAGTTACGCTCATAAATTTAATAAAGCACCCACCTAATGATTTTAGAAAAATCTTGAAGTAAAGGACACATACTCTCTGATTTGACATTCATATTCTGCACGTACTTCATGCACTCGGACAGTGACTTCAAGCTCATGCTCAATTGCCTTCATCAAAACCTTTTAAAGAGAAAAATGTTAATGAAGTGGCAGATACCAAAACAAAGACATCCATTCATTATAGCATGCACAAAACTATGATCCATAGTCTAATCGGTGTGTCAAGAAGTGAAAGGTATAATCATTAGAATGAACACCAATGTTTAATAAGCAATTTCATCCCCTGTACTATTTAAAAAATCATCATAAAGTTACCACTACCTGAACTCCAGGACCATTTCCACCTCCAACACCTGTGTATAAAACAATAAATTGCCAGTTATTAGTAAGCTCACAAAATATGAAAAAGAGTTATATGGCCCAATAAATCTCCTAACCCATAGTTTCACGTGAGGAAGCCCTTCGAGATTCCAGAAGTTCTTTCAGCCTTTTTGTAGCCAAGGAAGCTTCTTCTGTCTTCCTTTGCAATACCTGCGATAAACATATAAAAAAGTGGGATATACAGCATAAAATAGACCACAGAAGCAACTGATGTAAACCAACTCACCATCTTTTGTCTCTGATTCAAGGCTAGCAACTTATGCATCTCGTATTCATTCCTTCTGCCTTCTTTCTTAAGCTGGTTATGAATCAAAATATGCATCAGAAGACTTGATATCATCATTCATGGATAAATAATTTGTTGAACGAGTGTTAGTTAATGGAAAATACAACTCCAGAAGTTAAGAAAAGATTACCCTCTCTAAAACCATAGAATGGAATAATAAATGACATTGAGATTGTTATTAAAGAGGTTAAGGGAAGTCTTCCCGTGTGCATTTACCTGGAGAACTTCTTTTTCACGTGAAACTTTCCATAACCGAAATTGTTCGGTTTCCTGCTTAATCTTATGCTGAAGTTGAACCTACAGAAAATAAACAATTAGTAATGGCCCGAAAGGATTAAGGAAATGACCAGTTCTGCAGTGTCACCGTATGGTCAGAGAGAAACTATGTATTGGAACTTCATAAAATCACGGCAAATTGGCATTGAGACACCAGAATTGACAATTCAACTCGAATCCAAACATGTTATAAGAAAACTTTAACTCTGAAAATACTAAGTGCCACAAGATAATTGCACCTTTTGGGCTTTAATTCTTTGGATCTCATCTTGAAGTTGTTTCGTAGCCTCATCACTATTTTGTTTTTGTCTCAAGATTTGAGCCTGAGCTTCTTGTTTTTTCTTCAGGTCGGATACCTGAAAACCAAATAATCAGTTTATGGCATTGAGTAGGCATTCAGCACTAACACATTCCAAATAACTGATCACCTGTGCTTCAAGAGCATTCAACTTTTGAAGGTAATCCTGCTTTAACTTTTGAGCACCGTCATCAGAGGTGGATGAAATATTTGTGAGATTGAACTTAAGATCCTCGATTTCTTTCTACCAACAATATACATAAGCCGTTATTACACTATCTTTTAAAATGAATGAGAACCTAGAGATCATATCACAGACCAATTACCTGCAAAATTTTCTTTTCATGTTCCATCTCAAGGAGTTTCTTTTCATAATGATGCCTGATGACTGAAGTATCAGAATTATTGTACAACTTCATTTCAGCCTTCAACCAGAGAAAGAAAAGTAGAGACATGTCAGAAAGATAATCACATACCCACAAAACATGTAATACAGTACAACTAGATAACAACAACTTTTACCTCCTTTTGTTCTAGTTTCTTATCCAATTCTTTGAGCTCTTTATCCAACTTTTCTTGAAGAGATGAGTGTTCTAGCTCCTTCTCATCATCTTCCATATCATCTGTAAACAAATTATAGATGTTCAAAACAAAATATTCATTCTTATTTAGGATGAAATGCCAATTTACATCCTAGGAAAATATAAATAAATAAATAAATAAAAGCAGTATTTAGAAGTCCAAATATTTGAATGGAAGCCTTTATGCAACAGTTGAAATGGTGGCCAAGTGACTAGGAGATCACATATCACAATGGTGAGAATAGTTTCTTGTAATTGCAAGAGAATGACACTTCCCTAAACCCAACATAGCAGCAGTTTTCTGACATCAAGTTGCCTTTTTTAAGAATTTCAAATGTAGCAGCAGTATCTTTTAGAACCCGTGAAGTCATCTTAAAAATTTAATAGCTGGACCATTTTCAACCAAACAAATAAGGCGAGAGCAATATTTTTAGCATCAGCCACAAGCATTGATATCATACTCAATGAATAGTTATGATAATCTCAAAATATCTTTCTCACATCAATTTTATACATTCTCTCCTTTTCTACTATCTCTCTTCCTTTACCATCACATTTCCAACCTTTTCTCTCTTCCCTTTTTATCCTGTTATTCTTAACAGTGTTCTCTGAGTATCATTTTTACTCGATAAAATATCACTATACCGCAATACTTCAATAAATCAAATTTCCCAATGTATACCTGGCAAGTCCTCAGCTTTGGCATTACAATCGGATGAAAACTCATCACCATGTCCATCTTCATCATAATCAGTACAATCAACAAAATTGCTAGAACTCATGGATTTTGGAGTTTTCAAATGTAGCAACTCCCTTTCCAGAACTTGGATCTTTGACACATAAGATTTCACTAGATCATAATCCTAAAAATTGATTCAGACCATCTTTAGTCATGCATCCATTTCTGAAAATTGTAACCACGCATTAACAAGGACTTAATGCAGTCAAACCTGATTTGAATTTGAGTCGATCTCATCCCATGATTTACCATTTCGGACTGATTCTATTTTCAAAATCAGTTGGTCTCTTTCAACCTAAAAAAAATTTCGTGAGACCCAAGCACTTGAAATAAAAAACACAAGGAACTAAGAATTTATTATAACTGAGGAGGGAAAACATAAAGAATCAAAAGAAGACCTGGGCATCTAGAGCACGCTGAACTAAACTCTCGGAAGTTACTTGCTGTCTTTTAAGCTCCTGCTTTAGTTCTGCATTACTTGCTTCGAGTAAGGATATTTTGTGTTTAAGAATCTGAGAAATTAAAGAAGAAAAAATCAAAGGACATCAGAAACATTTAAACACTTCTGACACTTTCTAAATTAAGGATGTACCTGAAGCTCCTCCAATGGTCCACTGGCATCGCCTCTATAAAATAGAAGTTCAGCTTGTAACTGCTCAATTTGATTCCGCATTGTCTGCACTTGAGCAGCCACTGGATCACGATTAATCTGAAACAAGAAAATTCAAAATCATACAAAAAAATTTAAAGAAAGGGCAAACGATCCTGCCCAGAGAAGAGTGATATGCCAAAGTGATACACCGCTTACGGTTGCCTTGTTCTGAATGTTGCGAGCACGATTTGAGTATTTTAAAGTGTTCAATGTCTCTTCAGCATTTGAGTCAGCAGGACTAACACATGCTGTAACATACCCAACAAATAAGAAAATACATGTAATGATAGAGAGTACCAAAATATGACAAGTCTCTCACCATACCTATCATCACTGTTTTGCTATTTCCTCCAAGAGAATCCTACACATACATCATCCAAGTACATGTCATGGTAAGATATCAAATCATATGGTAGAGATTTTATACTAAATACTATAATTAAAGCTTTTAGTGACTTGAGTCAGTAATACATTCTACCCGTGTGGGACTTGTTTTAATGGTTTTTATATGTCAAACCGAATGATGAGGCACACTCTAACAATGCGTGAACTCATGAGTAAACTTTAATATGTAAGATGTGCTTTTATGTTCCATTGAAGAGTATAAGCAATAAAGCATACGACTTGTGTTACTCAAATGAAATTTGCACAAACCTGCAATAGTCGTGTTAATTTGCTATCCCGGTATGGCACATGGCCTCCTTCTTTTCGCTTTTTTTCATCTCCCAAAGCACTAATTACATTTCCAAGAGCCAATAAACCCTTGTTGATATGAATTCCTAATCCATGAATAATTGATTATTAAATAACAGAAAGCTAGCACCTACAAAGAAATTAGCTAACAGCAAAAAGGACATTGTTAATTGACTCAGTTTTCAAAATTTATATTTTAACAATTCTATTCCTAACCCTATAATATGTTGTATTTTTGTCAAAGAGAAATACCTTCTTTTAAACGCATGCCATCTGCACCAGTTCGTTTTGCACGTTCAGAACCAGCTAGGTCCACTAAATGAAATTTGGCACATAAGATATCATCGCCCTTCTTTTGCTCCATAGTGATTGTGAAAATAGCATGTGAACGACTAGTCAAACATATGAACCAAACAGTTAACACTATTACAAATTAATATTCTTTCAACATTTTTCATACTTATTAAGTCGGTATCAAAAAATTAGCCACAAATCCAAGAATGTTGTATTTGACAAACTACATTTTACCTTGATTGACTATTCATGTTAGTACTACCAGTGGCACGTGACAATGAACCGCTTGAGAGATATGATGCCATTTCTTCTTTTGTCTTTACTTCAGGCTCAGTCACACCAGCAAGTGTTATTCCTCCATTTACTGTTTCTCTGATTTGTATAGGAACTTTGTTGGGCAGAGTGATCTTTACAGTAGATGCTACTTCTCCTCTAGAAGAATTGGGATCGAACAAATCATAAACCTCTTCCTTGAATATCTGTAATTTTTTTTAGCAGCTAAAATTTTAAAATTTCTTATCTCAATGGATAATTACAGAAAAAATCAGTCATTCACCGATAACAGTGTTGCTCACCTCAATAAATGATACTCTAATAAAAAATTCTGTAGAGTCCTTCATAGTCTTAACTCTTTTGTATATATTTTCCATGACCTTCGGTATAATTCCATCACTACTTCCCTCTCCATTATAATTGGTACCCATTGAGTATGTTTTCCCAGAGCCAGTCTTACAAAGAGTATGGGGAAAATACTCGATTACAATTCACAACAATACAAGTCGAGATTATAATCAATTAATATACAACATAATGCTCTGCTTATTTTGTGAAAACATTGTGTTTTTATTTTTTGAAATGTGTGTTCATTTTACCTTAATGTAATACTCTTGAAGTGAACAATGGTAATGGGGAGAACATAAAATGTCAGTTAATCAAAATGCATTTCCATAAGTGATGAAAATATTTTTTTTGACATTTTCATTGTTTCTATAAATGTAGACAATTGTTCACTTCAAAAGTCTTTTAACTCGTTAACAAATAAAATTAATAGTTTAAAACATACTTTACAAAATGAAAATAAGAAACATTTTCACAAAATAAACGCCCCTAAGTTTCTCAAATAAATTTTCGCAATCCTATGGCTTACATAACAAGCAACATTTGAAAATCACACCTGACCATAAGCAAGAACCGTGGCATTATAGCCATTGAAGAGTGCATCAACAAGTGGCGCAACACAATCATCATACATTGAAGATGAAGGTTGTCCCGTGCTACCATATACATAATCATATGTGAATGAATGAGACCCGATTTGCACCTATCAAACACATCAAAGTATCAAACCCATAATAACTTTTATAATTCAAACATAAGCAATCTAAAATGAACACCAAAAAAATGAAATAATGTAGCACCTGTGGTTCGCCGGGAACAACAGAAATACAATCTGTGCAACCAAGGAGAAGCTCCGACGTGATGAGAGGGCGAATATTGACAGCAACTCGGACGCTTTGTGTAGAATCTGTATTCTCCATCTATAACTAATTTAACCTGACATGGAAACCCTAAAACCCCAAATTGAATGCGAAAATGAAGGCTATATTGATTAATCGATCATATTATATAATCTTCGAGCTGGTTAATTAAATATTGGATTGTATAAAATAGAATTAATGAGAGGTTAATTGCCTGTGAGATGATGAACGATGTAGATGGAAGAGAAGGGAAAATGAAGAAAGTGAGGAAATGAATATTGCGTGAGGAGCGAGCGTTGGAGAAAGAAGGGAAGGAAACGAAAGGGGTTTACATTTTTGGTTTGAATAATGTGGAGTTTTGATTCAGAACGTGTGAGGTTTGTATTGAACTGCATGGGAGAAAAAAGCGCTTTGGTGTGTAATTCAAATACCGTATATGAGCACGCGCGAAGCACGTGTAGCGGAAACTAATAATAATGGTGAAATGGTTAAACAATGTCCGAGTAAATTACTAAATTTATTTCTTCCATGAGACTGTAGAGGTCTATCGTTTATCCTTAAATTTTATAAGTAGGTAAATAAGATCTTAAAATTGCGTAAAGAGAGTATAATTTTGTCTTATAAGTTTTCTATTAATTTCTTCGGTTAATAAGATTAATGTGTACGTGATTGTGTTGATTTTTAAAATATAGGTTTAATTTATTCGATTTTAAAAATAAATAAAAAAATAAATATTTTTTAAAATTTTGAACCTTTTATAATGTCAATATTTTCAACTATATAATTAATTTATATTTTTATTTTATAGTTTTATATATTCTTCTTTTAAAAACTATAAGTATTAAGTTATTTCAATTTTTTGTTTTAGAATAATATTTGAGAATTTTGTCCGAAAATTTTATTTTTCATACATTTCAGAGATATTTCTCATTTAAGTAACTAGTTTCTTATCTCCATCAACTCATATCAAGAAGTTGTATTACGGAAATAATCTTAAAAAAAATAGATAAATTAAAT
>JBBPBT010000685.1:12464122-12480112 GCA_037974875.1 Cicer bijugum
TTTTTCATCTAAAATATTTATTTTATCGAAACTAAAATCAAATTTATTTTATTTTATAAATTATAAATGACTATTACTTGTATTCTTAGTTATAAATATTTAAACTATGTCAACTTATTATTATAATTAACTTAAATATAATTGAATGTATTAGATCGCAATATATGCTTTCTCATGCATGGAAAATCTTCCGACCAAATATTTTTATTTATTTATAGAGAATATTAACAAATGTTTAAGTAAACTTGTTAATAATCACAATATAAAAGAATATATAGAATTATAAAATATATTAAAATTTGTGTATTTAAAATTTCAATGTATTTTTTTATTTATTGACCTTTTTAAACATATGTTATTCTTAAAATATTAAAGTTATATTAGTATGTCAATTCATTAGTATGCACCAAGGTACAAATCAAAAATTGAGACAAATTTAATGATTTGGCCAATATTTGATTTGCATGTTTTAGATTCGACCTTTGCTAATTTCATTGGATCAAAAAATTTGAAAGTCCTCTTACATTAGAGTGAGTACGGTCCCTTCACCACAATTTTTTATTATAAAAAAAAAAAAACAAAATCCCTTTATCTTTCATTAGATTTTCATCTTAATCTTATATTTATTATTTTTTAATCTTAATATTATATCTATTTATTACTTTAAATAAAGATATTCCCTCAATTGAAAACACTTGTTACAGATAGAAGACGAGATTAAATTGAGTCAAATTAGATACAAAATTTAAATATGGTATATACATAAATTTAATGCATAAATTTAATATGTGATTTATCATATATTTTTTTAGTCTAAGTCACACATTTATGAAAATTTAATACAACTCATTAGTTTATTTAAAAAAATATTCTATAAAGTAATTATACACTTATTATTTAATATAGTAACAAGTTAATAAGTCAATATTTTTTAGATTTAACATGATATTTTTAAAAATTCAACTTTATATTGTAAATCTATTTTCTTATAATATATTTAATGTAAAAAACTAACAAAGAATAATATAATTAAATTACTAAAAAATTAACAAATTTATAATTTAACATAAAACTAAAAATATAATATATACATTAATGGTATATACTTAGTAGGTTGTTCCGACAAGGCTAAAAGAATTTTTGTGGTCCATATTTTAATTAAATAAATTTTTTAAAAAAACTTTAGTAATCTAATACCTTAAACCATAAAATAAACTTTAGAAGACACGCAAGCCGCGTACATCGTCCTTATACAATTTGGATTAGATTTAACATTTACGAGCCACCCTCCAGGCGCCACATAAATGAATCTAACGATGAATAAAATCTATAAATTCGCGGCTTTCGAGCATATAATAATAGATCATTACGTAAAAGTGCGTTTTGATAGGACTAACTACTACGTACAACAAATAAATTAACCCTGTAACTTGGATGAGGAAGAAACTTAAACAAATCCAACCAACTTTGGCTTTTCTTCCACTGTCTCCTTCACAGCCACTCCCAAATCTCCAAGGGTAAACTTGTCATATCAGTTTTCATTTTCTCACAGAAAGAAGAAATGGAAAACCTCTATTAATCTATTTCCAGCGAAAACCATCTTATCTTCCAAAAACATTGGAATAATTTCATTAATACCATTGAGGTACCTTAGATCTCACATGTATCCCTTAATTATATAGATATATTTTAATATTGTCTTCCCTCTTTTTCATCAGCGCCAAGACACATCGAAATTTTAATAAGTTACTCCGCCCGATTTTTTAGGGTTTTGTTTAATTAAAAATAAATAAATCTTGCAGGTTTTATTTTCCGTTCAATTTTAACGCGTTTGCGTTTTATGTTATCCTGTTTAGAAATCGTGAGTTCGTGACATTGAGTTGAAAGGGTCAAGTGATTTTCATCTGTGAAGTGATTGCAATTGCATGACCTTGTGCTTCAATTTCGACAATGGTGTACCCAGGTTCAGTGCAATTTTCTCGTGACGTTAGGCTCAACAATAATAATGGACTACGCAATTTTCAGCATCATGTACGTGCTTATTTGAATTTTAATTTTTAGCTACATTTTTGCTTCTGTATAGTTTTAAATTCATAATGTTGAGTTTCATTTCCATTTCATTTGACAGAATCCGGCGCGGGTTGGTCGATTACATTTGGTCACTATGAATCTTCTACCGCGTACTTTGGTATGGATCTTGTGGATTTAAAAATGAGTTTAGTGTAGATGTACTGTTGATGTAAATTAGTTTTATACCGATATCTCTAATAAGAACCCGTTATATTGGCATGTAAGCATAAATTGTGTAACTATGTAATTCTGGATTCTCATTAGACATCAGTGCAAAACTTGTTTATACTGACAACATCCTTTTTTCTCTTAAAAATTTAGCTTTGAAAGTGTTTAGGTCATTGGCTGAAATTGGGTCTTGTCTCAATGTCTCTTGAGCACTATACATCGCATACAACTTTTATTTTGCTTCTGTATGGGTTAATGTTGATTGTGTTTACTCAGTGTGTAATCTGACTCCATGGAAAACTTTCTTTTGGAATTTAACAGAAGCAAGATTCTTTGGCACTCCATCTTTTGAGTGGAGTACATGCCCCAATAAGGCACGCACCTTCCAGGTACAGTGTTTTCGTATGTCGGTCTGCCATGATACCGAGTGGAGGGAGCGGGACTGCCCTCATGAAATCTGCTAGTGTTATTTTAACGAGGTTGGGCTCTTGCCTTTTCCTGTTAATTGAGAAAAGTTTCCACAATTTAGTGTGTATGTATGCGTGTGTTTATATATGGTTTTGTGATTCCTTGCTTTTATTTTTCATTATGATATTTATGTTTGTTAGGATGTGAACCTTTTATGCACTAAAATTTAAATTTTCTGTCTTTCTCATAATGTTAGATGTTTATACTAATGCTTATGCCATTAATATTTTCTACATCTCTTCTGAATTCATGTTAATGGTTTTACTATAATCAGCTTGCAGTTATTGTTTAGAGGTATATAAATATTTATCATGGCATGGTAGATCAGTTAGATTTTCTTTGATATATTTGTCAATTCAGTTGGACTCATCTTTAAACTTCTGGCTAGTCAGTCGATTAGTATAAAACCACAGTTGCATGCATACTTCCCCAGCCTCCCTACTCCCATCCAGTTTTTGGTATCTATTTATTAGCTTGTGCCTTCTTGACATATATTTTTGAGTAATTTGAATCTGTTGTACGATCTGCTTCTTTTTTCTGAGAGTGAATAAAAATTGGCATTGACCAGAGCCACCAAGATTTACATTAATTAGCATATTGATAGAACTGGTACCAGATTAGAACTCTAAAGTATATTACAGAAGAGAATTTTCCTCAGTGAGAGTATAGAATCTTTATTGAAAATCACTGAACAAATCACAGGTAGTTTGAGACTTTGAGGTACCTGCAACCTCCCACACAACTATTATTTGGCAAAATACTGTTCTCTACCAATATCACCTATTAATAGACTCCTTTTCAGCTCCTCCCCCCCCCTAACTATTGTCAGATTGTAATTACTGACAGTTACCTATTTTAACTCTTTATTTGGCTTCTTCCTTACATAGACTTGATTAGAGTGCCTTGTTCTATCACATACGAACTTGTTTGCAAGATGATATTGTGATGCATTTAATTTGTATCTATCTTTGTGTTATTTCTGAAGGAGGGGGACTGGTATCAATTGGTGTTAGATTTGTATTGTTTCTTGTTGCATCTCTTCCTTTTTTAAACATATTATTCAATGCATAATCTATGAAAAAAATTTATTTTTAGATATTTATGCAGGTCATATAATTCTTTACTGGGAAGCCCTATTTTGCTTCGATTGATCCCAGCTCTTGGTATTATTGCCTTTGCTGTTTATGGTCTTGAGCCACTCCTCCGTCTCAGCAGGATTCTATTTCTTCAAGTAATTACCAACTTATCGTTCATTTTTATTTCTTCATTTGTTCCAAGTATGATTGAATACTATATAATTAGCACTTCTTCTAATTTGAGAAGTTTTTTTTTCAGAGGACCGACAGTAGTTGGAAGAAAAGTAATTCACGCTATATAATGACATCTTATTTTCAGCCATTATTGTTGTGGACTGGGTCAATGCTCATATGCAGGTTTGTTTCTGGATCAGTAAGTATACCCCTTCTAAATCGTCGACGGTGTTAATCATAGCATTATTTGTTTCAGGGCATTAGATCCAATAGTCTTGCCATCTGAGACTAGCCAGGTCGTGAAGCAACGGCTACTTAATTTTGTGAGATCTTTGTCAACAGTGATTTCATTTGCTTACTGTTTATCAAGGTATTGTATTTCTGGAAGAATCATGACCAGCAGAATTGTAAATGGTTTTCTTTTTGAATTCATTTTATTTTCTATTATCTTAAACTAAGGATCTAAGTTATATATAAGCTCCCCTCCCTGCAATGTTGTAATCAGTTTGCATTGCTTTTTGTTAGTAGTTACCGTGTTCTGCTTTGTATCAGTTATGAAGAAGTACTGCTTCATTTTTCTCATTTTTTTGTTTCTCTATCATTAAATTTAAGTGTATCGGGTCCTCGTTGTGTTTAAATTATAATGTTATATGGTTTATTTCTTGTTTTCAGCTTAATTCAACAAGCTCAAAAATTCTTTCTGGAGGCAAATGACAACAGTGATGCAAGAAATGTATGTTTCTATTACATTTTCATTTACTATATTATCAGTTCTTGTCATTTTTCACTTGTGTCCAAAAAAAATTTCCTGCAATAATATTGATGAACTTGTTATTTTGTTATCTGCGTACCTGGACATATGAATGAATACTTGCCTACTTGAATTATTTATTCTGAATTTTGTAACATCACTAGAAATTGGGATTAGGATTATACTAGGCGTCTAGGAATAATAATTTGATCGTTTATATATTACTTACACTTGTTTTCCCTATATGAATTGAATTTTTATATCAAATATTTGTTTTCTGCTTGGATCTTTCTATAAGAGATCCCAAAATCGTTAATCTATTTATCGGCATCTCATTTAAGAAAAAATGATTGACAGATGGGCCTTGATTTTGCTGGGAAGGCAGTATACACTGCTGTATGGGTTGCTGCTGTGTCATTGTTCATGGAGTTGCTAGGTTTCTCCACACAGAAGTGGTTAACTGCTGGTGGTTTGGGCACAGTATTGCTCACTCTTGCCGGTCGTGAGGTACACCGTTGTTTCTTTTGTACTGTTTACTAGTATAGTTTAAGTTCCCATGTTCATTGCATTTTGTGGATCATCCCCATAAATTTGTAAGAGTAAGTCTTCTAGGTGTCAAGACAGTAGCCATTATCAATTAAGTGGCCTTTTTCCAATAAATAAATTATTCAATACTTTTGTTTATTGCAATTCTGAGTTCATACTTGTGACTCATCCAGATATTTACAAACTTTCTTTCAAGTATAATGATCCATGCAACTCGGCCATTTATATTGAATGAGTGGATTCAAACAAAGATTGAAGGATATGAGGTTTCCGGCACAGTTGAGGTTTGTATCTACCTTACAGGAACTTCAATAAGGAGTATAATGCCTGTTCAGCTTTCTTTAAATGAGTGTTCTCCACAATCATGTGACAAATAGAAGAACTAGTATTCATGAATTTCCTTCCTTGCATAACTTCTGTGATGATGTATTCAAATTTCATCTTTTCTCCAGCATGTAGGCTGGTGGTCACCAACCATTATTAGAGGTGATGATCGTGAGGCAGTTCATATTCCTAATCATAAGTTTACTGTCAATGTTGTGAGAAATCTGAGTCAGAAATCTCATTGGCGTATCAAGAGTTATATTGCTATCAGTCACTTGGATGTTAATAAAATTAATGTGAGCATTCTTAGTTAACTTAATTTTAAAACCTGTACGTGTACTTTCTGATGCTCATTTTTTTCATGTGAAAGCTAATGTTATCTCCATTTCGTTTTTTGTCATGCAGAGTATTGTAGCTGATATGCGCAAGGTTTTAGCAAAAAATCCTCAAGTGGAGCAGCAGAAATTGCACAGAAGGGTCTTTTTAGAAGACATCTGTCCTGAAAACCAGGCTCTGAAGGTAATGTTTGAAACAGTTCTCCTTTTTAGTTTTTGAAAATCATTTTCTTAATCAGCTTTAAAAATGAGTTTTTAAAAAGATTATAAAAATAAAATCCGTTTGACTATCTAATTTTCGAAAATTATTTTAGAGAAGAGAAAAAGAGGAAAGTGGTTTGGCAGTCTAATATTTTTAAAATAATTTTAAAGATCAGAATAAAAAAACTAATTTGAATCTAATTTTTTAAATCTACCTTTTATATTTAACAATAAAAAGTAAAAAAAAATATTATATATTTTTGGAAATATAATAATTCAACTAATACACAATTGATTCATTGAGAAAAAAATGTTTAAACAGTGCAAATGCACTACAAATAAGTTTTTTATAACTTAATTAAAATTAACTAAGCTCTTTTTTTAATTTAATTTATTTTAAATTAAATGACTAATAAATTGCAACTATTGTAGATTCAATACTTTTATATTTTGTCGAAAATCGTATACTTGCTAATTATAATAATAAATATTTGAAAAAATTTCAAACAAAAATATTTTAATAATTAAAGAGCAAATGGGATTTTAAAAGGAAAACAAAATAAATTGAACCAAATTCCATTATTATTCCAACGCTTGAGAGCATCTGTATCTATTACAATTGAAGGTGTACACGTGAAATGTGAATGCAACAAGGTGTACAAATTACCGGGTTGAAAAAACTATACAAGTAGATTTTGCAATAATTACAAATATGCCATTGATGAAAATGACATGTTTTCCGCCTCTTTTCTAGTGTCTTTTATTTGGAGTACAAAAAGTGAAAAGCAAAACATAGTTTCTAGGAACAGTTTTGCAAAATTATGTATTCAAACAAGTTTTTAATTTTTTTGATTTAAAAAACTAAAAAACTATTTTTGAGAACTACGTCAAACAGGCCCCAAGGGCTTGTTTGATTGTGTTTTACTTTTTTAGTTTTTGAAAATTATTTTATAAATAAATTATAGAAAACTGTTTTTAAAAAAGATAATTAAAAAAATTTGTTTTACAACTCTAATTTTTAAACAATTTTTGGCTAGAGAGTTAAAAAAACTGAAAAATGAAAATTAAAACACCATTTACCTATTTTGCTTTTTTAGTTTTAAAAAGTATAATATTAAAAATAGTTTTTAAAAACAAGTAATCCAAACAAGTTTTTTAGTTTTTAAATTTTAAAATTTAAAATACTAAAATAGAGTTTGTAGAATGTAAATCAAACAAGCCCTAAGTGTCTGTTCTGTTCATTTTTGTATTTTTTTCTTAAAATTGGAGCAGATTGAATGAAACGAGAATTTCCCACGTAGCTATAAAACATATTTTGTAGGGGGGACGGAATGCTGTTAGTAACGAGCCTTTTAAGAAAATAAGTTCTTAAAGGCTTAATGTTTTAATGAGTAGTAAGTATAGATAGGATTAGGAATGAATGCATGTGACAAAAAGTTGTGTTGGCACCTTTTGTAAAAAAGATGGTGGAATCTAACTTCGTAATTTGGTCATGTGCGGAGAAGAGTTTTAAAAACTGCAATGAGGAGAGCATATTAAATAGATGGTAGTCCAGTAGTTAGGAATAGGGAGACCTAGAAACTATAGGCTTTAACCATTGAGAATATTATAGTTTTAAATGGTTTGTCTCTAGATACTATTTACTAGAAGACATTATTGTTTGATTCATGTCATCGACTCAACCTAATAGGAAAAAAACCTTGTTTATCAATTTACTATATTCTTCCTAATGGTTCTTCCTTTTGCAGATATTGATATCTTGCTTTGTGAAAACTTCACATTTTGAGGAGTACCTATGTGTTAAGGTAAAATAATACCTAAGGCAATTGCAGTAACTTATGATGTAATAAAATATGTTGTATGTTGATTCATGTCATCGACTCTTATTGATGCCGTTAGCAATCCATTAATTATAATATAATCACCTCATTCTTATTTGTCACCAATATCTGTCTCTGATTGTTATTTTCTGTAATTAGACTTCCATGAGTAGATCTCGTGACATTGTTTGTTTTGCACGATGCTTATTCTGTGGATATTTATGAATATTTCCAGTTTTTTATATAAGCGTGAATATTTTTAGTTTTTTTTTATAAGCATGAATATTTTCAGCTTAATTTAAATCATATCATTTATTTGTCCATTGTCATCTTTATTTCTTGGAACTTTCATGTGTCCTTGTGAGGTGAAAAAAAACTGTTCTACCTACTTATGAAGCCATAAATTCAGCGTTATGATCTGTTTCTACATTTAAGATTATTATTATTTTCATATTATTGTTTTAATATACATTCATATGATTCTGTTTTTCTAATAAATATAAGTGGCCTAAAACATTTAAGACCATTATTATTTTAATATACGTTCATATGATTCTGTTTTTCTAATAAACATAAGTGGCCTAATTAAGGTGATTCACGTGTAATAAAACAGGAGGCAATCCTTTTGGATCTTCTCAGAGTTGTCAGTCATCATCGAGCCCGGTTAGCCACTCCCATCCGCACAGTTCAGAAAGTATACAGTGAGCCTGCCTCAGAAAATATACCCTTTGGGGATACCATTTTCACTCGATCCAGAGCAGCAGTAAATCGCCCATTCCTGCTGATAGAACCGCCATATAAAGTTAATGGCGAAGAAAAAGCTAAGCCGTCAACTTGTTCAACTCGTGGAAATGAGGAAAAAGATGCCAAGATTGATGAACCTGTAGCATCTGACACCAAAAGCAATGATAATTTTGCAGGAACATCAACCTCTCCACATGGTGTAAACTCCAAGGATAAATCCAAATCAAATTCTGATGCCCAAATCCAGAACATGGGTTCCGACAGTTCAGTGGACAAGTCCTCCAAAATCACACAGTCTAAAAAAGAAAGTTCAGGGGATGTAGCAAAGGGAAGTACAATACCTGTATCTAAAAACCTTGCACAAAGTGTTGTGTCTGAAACTTCACCTGTTACTTCCCCCCATGAGTCTGGCAGGGGAGAGACTGCTTCTATCACTTCTTCACAGTCAAAGCAAGACGAAGATAAATCTTCGGTGCCATCATCATCAGTTAGGCCAGCCTTAGAAGAGAACATTCTTCTTGGGGTTGCACTTGAAGGCTCAAAACGAACTCTTCCAATTGAGGAAGAAATGAGTCCATCACTGAACTCAGCCGAGTCACAAGAATTTGCTGTCCAACGGAATGGGAATGGACCTCCGGCTAACAAAGATAAGAAGGATGGTCCAATGTCTTCATTTCCAAATGCTAAGCAAAATGACCAGGGTCACTAGATTTAATAGATTGGTAGCTAAATAAGCAGAGTGAAAGTTGACATTGTAGTTTATATGCCTTAGTTTGAAGTTCTGCGAAAAATGATCCAGCTGTCTTTTTTAAGTTGGAATTATTCATTGTATTTCTCTAGTTGATTGCCCATATATGTACATAATTATCAATTGATGATTTGTTGTATTATTGTATCTCATTGAAAACCTGTTTCCTACTCCGAAAATGGGCTATAAATGCTGTTTTGAATTATAATAAAGAGAACGAAACTGCAGTATTGTTTTCTGTATTACTGGCATCTCAGTTAGATTATGGTTGGCAGATTAATTGGTGCTCGTTGCTTCGATAGGGAAAGAGGGAAGGGATAAGGATATTGATTCTTATTTATAAGATTCTAACTTAATTATACTTTTGAACTTTCTAGCTTTGTCACTTTATTTTTGCCCTTCAAGTTATTTTGAGTTAATTTCTTTTTTTCTTTCTATCTATTTTCTTTTTTATCTTTTACGAGAGACTTGGGGTTTATGATGTATTTCAGATATAAAATAACGTTTTTTATGTTTAAAAGTTATTTTTTATACTCAAACTTTAAAATAATTTAATTATTCAAAATTGAAAAGGAGTGAGACTTTTGTACAAAAAAAAAAAAGTGAGATTAAATCTGCTAAAAAATAGTTATAGGACCAAAATCACATTATATTATTGAATAAAAAAACAAACTGTTTGTTTCGCCATTGGGACCCACTCAAACAACCATTCAACAACATGCAAATTTTCCCATTTAACATTCATCTCTTGAAATGTCAACCGAGTTCAGAAGAATTTAGATGAATTTACCTTTAATTGCATGCTTTTAAAAACCAACAGAACAACACTGCAAATGGAGAATCTGGGAGAGAAAAATTTGAACTCCACTGTGATGTAGAACAACTCAAAGACTAAAGCATAGCATAGTTAACACAGTATGACAAATTTAGTTACATCAGATTGTATTTTGAACTTGATTTGTTTGTAAGGGGAGTAATCTGTCAAAGAGGAGCATTTTTGCACTGAATGGCTATTTTACATCAACTATAGAAGCCATAAGTTTAGTTGAGCTAAAGATCAATCAACAATTTCCAAAACTTGTTTCCATTAAGCTCTGCACATGCAATCAGGAGCAGGATACGTATATATCGATTGCTTCTCCTTTCTTAACCTTATCTGCCCTTGTCTGTTTTTATGTCCATCAAGAACAGAGCGCTGAAATTCTGACCAGCCTATGCTCTTATTCTGAAATAGTTGACCCAAAAGCGCCATGTTCGGTCTGATAGTCTTCAGATTCCTGTAAGCACGATATGCCACCTGAAGAAGCAAAAGATGTTTGGTTTAAACAGTAAATATTGGGAATTTACTTCATTTCTTCCACCAATGCAGAACATATTATGGTTCTGTTAAGGACTCTTTTAATAAGTAGCTATGCAACGTAATGTAATTCCTCACAATTGTTAAGCTTCAAATATGTTTAACAGTGATTCTTACAAGGGCATTGTGCATATTGCCTGGAGAAGCAGAAATGAAGATGTCACTGTGCAGGCTCACATGATAATCAACAGCAGCCAGTAAGGATGCCTTTCCTTTAATCTTAGCCAGCTTCTCTGCAGAGACTAGACTCTTCTTATCTTCCATAAAAGGAAATAATTTACTTAATGTTTCCAGCCTAGCTTTTCCACCATAAACCTAAAAGCATAGAATTAATCCAGACTAATAAGTTCAAAACTAAAGCATAAAATGATAATGCAGAAAAACTTGTGCATAACCACAAGCTATTGAGTCATGTGCTGCTACCAAACCTTGTGGGAAGCAAGATAAAGTCGTGTCCTGTTGTTGAACCCCAAAGCAGCTAGGAGCAATCCAATCTCTTCAGGAGTCAGCGGGCAACGCCCCTGACTTCTCAACTCTTCATCCGTGAATTGAGAGTTCAATACTCTTCCCTGCCAAAGCACCTGCCGGTATTTAGCTAGAGCAAGTTTCTCAGCTTTACCCCCACCAAAATCACAAGCTGAATGGGCAGCCATATCCTGCATAGAATTTTGGAATCAAAGACATGTCGGTGGCCATTATTCAACTAAAAAGAGCCTTAGTTTTCTGAAAAAATACAACTAGTCATTTATATAATCCGATTGCAAAAAGTATTCACAACTGAACCAGTTTTTTGGTTCTATATGAGCATGTATTAACCAGTACTCTACAACAGGAGAATAATGATTGTTCGAATTTCAAACATATGCAAGCATGCAAATATATTAACACACAGAGGCAGTACATACAAATTTCCTTCAAGCTGTGGTTACCCCTAAAAGGTATTTAAAAGAGATTTAACGTGTCTTGTATACAGAAGCATCCACTAGTATTACCTGGATCCTCCACTACAGAAGCATACATCATCAACTTATCATTAAGCACACATGCAAACACAATTACAGAAACTAAAATTGTAAATACTTCGCTGCTAAATATATTTGAACCGATTAAAGGAATTAGTCT
Organism: Cicer bijugum; assembly: GCA_037974875.1. NCBI lineage: Eukaryota > Viridiplantae > Streptophyta > Magnoliopsida > Fabales > Fabaceae > Cicer > Cicer bijugum. Next base: position 12,476,027 of record JBBPBT010000685.1, read on the forward strand.
ACTAACATGCAAGCTGTAACTGTAACTACATAGCAAACTACTTTCAGCATATAATATTGTAATCGCAATGCAATAACAAGACTCTGCGAATGAAATTAGAGTGACAATATTTTGAATCCTAGCAAAAATGCAAACAAAGACTATACTTTATCAAAACGCAGATGCAACACAACAAACTTCCCGCTTTGCTGTTTTCCAAGTTTATCAGTTTCCTCTAGCAAATAGTCATTCCCTTCTGCTTGGTTGATGCTAGCATTGTTGCGAAGGTGGTGAACAAGGATATCTCCTAATTCCTTGACATGTGGAACAAAGTTCAGTGCTTCAAAATTGACCTTACAACGGAGACGTTGGATGTCTGATGGCAAGCCGTTGAATGTTAAACGATGAGAAAACGGTGCAATGGCAGCAACACCATAACTGTATCAACGAGAAAATCTACAACATTTGAAAACAGGTATTTATGTAAATAATGCATATCTAAAGGAAGATACTAAGCAAGTGGCTTATGGCACTCAGCAAGCATATTTAGAATTTTATATACATCAAAGAATAAATTACAATGTGATATTTATAAGAATAAAGGTGAGGCTTGGCACAATGATTGGAGTTGCTACCGTGTGATTAGGAAGCCACATGTCGAGTTGTAAAAACAGTCTTTTGCAGATGCAAGGTAAGACTAGCTATAATAGATTCACACGAGTTCAACCTTCCCTAAACTTGGCCATGGCAGGCACTTTATAGCACTATATTGCTCTTTTTATATATATTTAATAGGAAAATAAATAGGAAGAAAACACCTTAAACAAAAATTTGCACATAATTCAAACTATGTAAATTCCAAAACCGGTTACTATAAGAAAATTTTGCACATAATTCTTGGAAGAACCAAAGACATTTTTTTCTTCCATCTTAGGTGTATCCTCAAGTTACTAAATCACTTATACCATGATAACTATTCGAATCAATAAGCTATGATAAGTGATAGTAGACAAAGAAAATAGGCATTTGACAACAAAATGTGTCTGCCTGCTTAGCAGTGCCCTGAGGGTGTTGGGTAGTTGTTAGATGTGAAATATGGATGGGTGACACTGACAGGTGGCAACAAAGGCATGATCTTGTGCTGGAAATAGTTTCCTTTATATAACTTGTCTGGAAGTGGAGATTATTTTTACTTCGAATAGAAGAAATCTCTTGTCTCTTGAAACTATAAATTAAAATACTTTCTGTTATTTTCTATAGATAAACTAAGCCTTAAACTGTAAGTTTGTCAGAAAAAACAACACCGGCTTGAATGGTAGGAGAATTCCTCATTAAGCCTAGTGCATCTTAATAGATTTCATAAGTTTACCCAATTTTATTCTAGAAATATCTCCTGATTTTTCCCGTATGGGTGGGACAATAATTGATGGGAAATTGAGATATGTTGTCCATGCTCAATATTGAAGCTTATACACAAATTATATTATGGAAATCCATTCTAATAGCTAGTTGCAAAAGCTTCTAAGTCAAGACATTTTCTATATAGTGGTAAAACCCAAGTGTATTTGGGGCAAAAACAATGAAGGAACATAACAGAATTCTAGGTTAAGCTATTTAAATACCTCTGAAGTACTGGCAATACATTTTCTATATACCAGTCAGCAGTAGCTTGAACAGGTGCTGTTTTAATTCTAGTATCTCTTATTCCCGTGGCATAGTACTCTCTTGTGCTCCAAGAGTACTCACTGGGAAGCTCTTTCACTATAGACACTTCACCACGGAGAACTTCAATGAAGTGATCCACATCAAATATATCTGCAAATGAACTGCAGAAACATAACAACACATAAATGGCTATTGTGAAAATTAAAGACGTAAAGGTTGCAAAAATAGTACACTCTGGATACATACCTTGAATCCTGCCAAACAGGATTTACTTCAAAATGCGGGATCACCAGCGTTACATTCAAAATTTTAGCAACAGCAACAGCATCACATATCTTTTAAATAGAAAATGGGGGTATTAGATAAGTGATCAAGTGTTATGATATAATAGATACATGATAAATTACCACTAATTTTTCTACCCTTCATTTCTTTAATCAAATTATACCCTTTAAGCACAATTTCATTAACATACCCCCATCTTTTGCTGGTTCAATCCTCCGTCAAGAAAAACTTGAATATAACCCTGAGATTTTTCGGGAAGCGCTGCAATAAATTGAAAGGAAATAAATAAAAAAAGCAAGAACCATTAGCAGAAAAAACAATCCTGAATTTCAATTAAAAAAAAAATTCAATTTAAAATTTGAAACCCACAAGGTGATTTTGGAGGCATGGTACAAGGTTTCCATCCTTGGTAGGCCAAGGGAGACCATAGATTAGTTTGTACTTCAACAGACTGAAAAGAATAACAAAAAAAAAAAAAAAAGCAACAAAAATTAGGCAAATTATAAAATTATAAGGTGAACCAGTTAAAATCGTATACCAATACTTAAAAGTCGCTCGAAACACTAACTGATAACACTTTTTATAAGTTAAAAGTTCTCCAGTCTTTCTTTTATGTCACTTCGGCGAGTTGGGTTTTAAGGGACCTATTCATTTTTTCTTATTTGTACATCGAGTCATTGTCTTATTCATAAAGTATAAGGCGACCATTCCGAAGAGTGTCGAGTTTTAAAAACTAGTCTATGGTGGACGACGGTATACCATAGCATTCACCCACAAAATTAATTAATAATAATTGGTGATCTTGAAAAACAAAAAAATCATGAACACAAGCATGTAACATTAATGTGTAACATACTGTACTCACAGTTTTGTGTTGCAGAGCAGCCTGTAACAATGTCACATGCCTAGGTTTAGGAGCAATCCACTCCTGCAATTGCAATCAATTCATTCAATCATTTTATTTTTAATTTCTGGCGATAGATTAATTCATAAAGGAAAGAAAAAGTGGAAAATGAGGAGTTACGGAAAAGAGAGAAGGCGAAGCACGACCGAGAGGTTGGAAGAGATTGGGAAAGAAAAATGGGAGGAGAATGACGAAAAGGACAGCAAAAGCGGGTTTCTGAGAGTTGTTCAGTTGGTGAAGCTTCATTGTGGTAAATAAATAGTGCTTGTTTCAGTGATGGTGATTCATATGCTCCTTTCCCTTTTGATCCAAATCCAAAGCTTCTACGATTTTCTCTTTTGACAGAAGCTTCTACGATTGCCTCTTTCTCAATCTCAATCTCAATTATATTATTTGTACGATAATTGAGGTGTTAGATGACATCATTTATCATTTATCAAATAGTCCCTTATTATAATCTATTTATTTTATCCGTTGAATGTTAATCTATTTACTTTATCTATTGAATGTGTTAAATTTAATTTTGTATATTTTAAAATAAATTAATAATGTTAATAAGAAATATGTTTAAATTAATAATAAATACATTTAATAAATTAAAAATATATTTATATTTATGGACAGATTTTTTAAAATAAAATTCCTTATAATCAGAAAGAAAAAAAAAATGGGAGTATACATGGAATAATTATTATTATATCATACAATTTGATTGTGTTAGATAGATTTATAGACACATCTTAATATGGATTATTGTCCATTAAATAATAGTTTTAAAAAATATTTAAAATTTTAACCATTACATATATTTGTTGTTGTTGTTTTTCCTCTATTGGTAGAGCATCGGTTTAGAGTAATTTTTAAAATTAAAATCATCTCTTTAAATCATTTTATTCTATTTTTTAATTTAAACAATGAATTTTACATGTTTAGTTTTTGTTCGTATTTTGTTTGTGAGTTCGTCGTTTTAATGTGAGAACGAGGTTTATTTATTTTTCCGTCTTGTTGTAGTATTGTTTTTTTTCTATATTGTTGCGACGTTTATTGTTTGAGAACGTCACATCAAGCTTTGATCAAATCTCAATCCAATATTCAGTCAATGATTTTTGTGTCTTTAATGTTGCAATTATGAATGCAATAAAATTTCATACACTTCAATTTTATCATATTTATAAAATTTGTCACTTTTTTAGATATTTTATTGTATGATGTCGTTAACATAAGTTGTGTGAGTTAGTTCGCTTTTTTTTTTT
>JBBPBT010000685.1:12480412-12502669 GCA_037974875.1 Cicer bijugum
TTTTTTTTTTTCAAATTGTATTATTTTTTATCGATATAATTTATACTAATTTGAATAAATGAATATCCTTTTATTTTTCCAACAAAATTACATATGTTGGCTTTTAGATGTAGACTCTAATGGTCATTTTTATTTCTATGACCGAGACAATGACTTAAATAATAATGATTCAATAAAAATATGAAAAAACAAATGAGATAAGAGGATAAAAAAGTTAAATTTTAACCACACAACCGTACATGAATGATACTGATTAAAAATTATTTAAGTGTCACATGATCACTTAAAAAAATTACATCACTTTTTCTTCTAATCCTAACAATCCTCTCATTTGATATGTTCTATGTATATACATCTTATTGAATCAACATTGATCATGTCAATGTTTTATTCATAAATATGATAAATGTCACAAACTATTATTTCCTAAAGAGTATTGTTGTTTGTTATTTTTTATTTTATTTTTAGGTATTGGTCAATGGTGAACCACTTATAAATGCAGTTTATTGAAAAATTCACTATAACCTTTTTGCTTATAACTGAATCATCTGATGTAATCGTAATCGTCTAATTTAGAATGACGGTCATCGTTGTTTCAAGTAAGAATTTGTATAATGTAATTTGAAATTAATGATCGAGATAATTTGAGGAAAAAATAAATGTTGATTTACAAATAAAAGAATAAATATTTTTTATCTTTGTGATTTTTTAAATTTTTTTTGGTGTTACTATCATTTAGAGTTTTATCTACTCAACAACGAGAGTAACATATCATAGATATATATGCCTTAATCGCCAACGTTAATAAATTAACATTCAAATAATAGTGTCATGTACATTCAAAACTAAGTTTATGGTTTAACTATTTTTATTTATTTAAATCTAAGTCTCGAAGGAGTAATAAATTGTAATAAAAATCATTTGCGATTAAAAACATAAATAACTTAGATCATGTTACATTTTGTAAGATATAAATTTGACTTATATTGAAAATGTCAGATTCGAGTGGAATGGTTCATTGTTAAGGTTTAATTTGATATTTCCAAAAGATCTAAAAATTTATATAAAAGTATATTTCATTATTATTTTATCAAAAGTCTATATTATTTCTCATACAAACTTTTGTAAATAAACAAAAAGAGGAGCATATCAATGAACTTTAATTATATTATGATATCTAACATCATTTTTTAATATATATATTATTATATTACAATTTATTTTAATTTAATTTTATATTAATACATTTAAATATCTCTAATATTGATATAAATCAATATATTTAAATTATAAAAATATTAATAAATTTATAATTTAACATAAAAAATAAAACTTAATATAATAATAATAATTTATATTTATACGAGTCAATGGACATAATAAGACTAAAAAGTTTTTGTAGTCCAACATTTTAAATTAAACAAACTTTTTCTAACGTGACATATATAAAAAGAATTATTATTAAAAAACATATTTTCCAACTTAATAAAAAATATGGAGTTGGAATCAAACTAAAAATATTATAGGTTTACCTTTACTCGACTAGAGGATAATATTTGTTTTAAAAAAAATAATGATTAACCCAAAGTGTCTTACTGTAGGTCGATCGGCCTTAAGTATTTCCACTCCTCTTTGCGATTACGTGTGCCAACGGGAGTCCGATTACAAGTAAAAAGATAGTAATAAATGTTTTGGTTTGTGTTATTTGCAAAGCGGTGATTGTTTTCGTGGAATATTAGCATCTTTTGATTCCCTTATTTTCTTTTCCCCATTCATTTGGAAATAATCACATATCAGCGCATCGCTGTTATCTCTCCCAAACTCCCCCTCAGGCAATTTAAATCAAATTAAATTATCTTTACATTACATTACATACATAACCATCACCATCACCGTCTTCTTTACTTTAATCAGTTCCATTGCTGAGCAAGTTGTTCAAGGAAAGAATTCAGCTTCTTGCAGTTTCGATGTTGCTTGACCTCTTACTTCACTTCAATTCAATAATGGCATCTTCTGGATCAATTCGATTATCTCACGACGTTAGGTTATACAGTACTCATGGAAGCTGTACTTTTTGTCATGTATGTGCTCATTATTTTATATCATTTATTCTCCTATAGATTTCATGTACAATTTTTATTTTCAATTTATTTATCTCTTCACAGAATCCCGTTCCTGGTAGTCGATTATGTTTTGTTGCCTTCAATCATTCGCCATATGGTTTGGTATGTCTCTCAAGTATTCAATTTCATAATATTTTTTTAGCTTGCTATTTATTTGATAATTTTTTTGCCTGAAACTTCACGGATATACAGTTATTGTATTGAAGAATCATTTTGGTCCTGTGTGAGTTGTTGTCACTATAGTCCCTGAATGTATCGAAATAGTACATACATCCAAAGTATATATTTTGTTACTAATTTTATGGACTAAATTGACGAATAAAAAATATATTCGAGGATTAAACTGACCAACTAACGAGACATTCCACGGCCGAAGTGACTAACAAAAGATACATTTAGGTATATTTTTGTAATTTTGATACATTCAAGACTATTGTTACAAAGCTTCACACATTTAGAGACCAAAATTACTGTTTATCTTAATTTAGTATTGGATTATGTGTTTCTGTTAAGTTTATTTCTAAATTGATGTAGAATTTTCTTTGTGAATTGACAGAGACTGAATTCTTCAGCACTCGTCTTTTCCAGATTACATTCTCAACTTAAGCCTGCACCTTCTAGATGTAATATTTTGTTGTGCCGATCTGCCCTAGTACCTGCTGGAGGGTGCGAGGCTCCGCTGATGAAAGTGGCTACTGTTTCTTTGTCAAGGTCCTTCAATTTATCTCTCTTTTGTAGTTGAAAGAAGTTTCAACATTCATTGGTATGCATGTCGTTAGAATTAATGTAAATAGGGCAATTATGGACTAGAGTCATGTAGTTATGGTAATTAGGATAATAATAACTATAAATTCATGTAGTTATGATGTAAAAATGAATGCTAGAGACTTACCTGACTAATTTTAATCATAACCATCCTTGAATTTTTATTAAATTTAAAGGGAAGTTAGGGGAGTATTTGTAATATGTGGTACTAAATTAGAAGTCTTTGGAGATAGAATCTGTTTTGGGTAGTTAGTTAGCTAGTTGTAACTACTTTTGTTAGTTAGTTCTAAATTGTAAACAACTTGTATGTAAGCCAAAACAAACAATGCTGGCAAAAACAGAGAGAAAGAATATAGAATGCAAGCTACGAGTTTGTAGAAAGTGCATAACACTGGCAGCATAAATGTATTAAACATTGTAATCATTTCATCTCATATTAGTGATAATTCAAAGTCGGATTTAGTCCCCTAGACGTATGAGTTTATCTCTGAACTGAGTTACCAATTGTGTGTGTTCATTTTAGTATTGCAAGACTTAATTCAGTTTGACAGAAAACGGAGAACGTTCTCTATTTAGTAATCTGATCATTCTCCGTTTTATTTTCATCAATCTCTGATATGAAACCAAAAACATTCTTGGTTTAGAGATTGATTGATCTCCGTTTATAACAACAACTGTTATCAAGAACACGGTGTATTTGATTCAAAGAAAAGATGGCATCAACAAAGTATGTACTTGAAAAATTCGATTGAAAGAATGATTTTGGATTATGGCGTCTCAAGATGAAAGAGTTGTTGGTTCATCAAGGTTTGGCAGAAGCACAGGGAGGAGAGAAAGACATGGCATCCACACTACCAAAAAAGGAGAAGAAGGATATCATGAACAAGGCTCATAGTACTTTAATCTTGAGTCTTGGAGACAAGGTTTTGAGGGAATTGTCAAAGGAGACCTCTGCATCAGGTATTTGACTCAAATTAGAATCTTTATACATGACAAAATCATTAGCGAATCGTTTATACTTAAAACAAAAGATATATACTTTCAAGATGCAATCTGAGAGGTTAGTTGAAGATCATATGGATGGGTTTAACAAAATTGTGTTAGATCTTGAAAATATTGATGTAAAAGATGATGAAGATCAGACCTTACTGTTGATAAATTCATTATCAAACTCTCTTGAAAATTTGTGTGATACACTCCTTTATAGTAAAGATTCTTTGTCGTTAGAAGAAGTGCAAACTGCACTAATCTCAAAAGAATTAAAAAGGAAGTCAGATGGAAAAGAAGAAAACATTGGTGAGTGATTGCTAGGCAAGGTGATTATGGAGAACAAATCAATCTGCAAGGTAGTTGGAATTGACTCAATAAAACTAAAGCTGGAAGATGGAACCATGAAGATTTTATCGAAGGTCAGACATGTTCCAGAGCTGAAGAAGAACTTAATTTCTCTAGGAATGCTGGAAGAAGCTGGTTGTTCACTTCATACAAAGCAGAGAAATACACTCTAAAAGTCATAAAAGGATCATTGATAGTCATGAAGGGAACTAGGGATCATGGTATCTACCTTCTCAATGGTCAAGCAGTGGCAGTCCAAACGTCAAGTAAAACCAGCTTGTGGCATCAAAGGCTGGGACATGTAAGCCTAAGAGGAATGCAGGTTCTGGACATACAAGACATGCTAGGTGGGGACAGGATTAGTGATCTTGAATTTTGTGAGCATTGTGTGTATGGAAAGATGCATAGAGTTAAATTCCCTACATGGAAACATTGCTCAAAAGGAATTCTGGAATATGTTCACAATGATCTATGGGGCCCTGCAACGATTGCTTCACATGGAGGTAATAAGTATTTCATTACATTTCTTGACGATTATAGTAGAAAAGTATGGATTTATTTGTTGAAAAGTAAGGATGAAACATTCAAAAAATTTAAATATTTGAAATCTATGATTGAAAACAGAACTAATAAGAGGATTAAGACTTTAAGGACAAACAATGGTCTTGAATTTTGCAGTGAGGAGTTTACTATTTTTTGCAAAATTCATGGTGTGAACAAGTATAGGATTGTAAGACACACACCTCAACAAAATGGCCTGGCTGAAAGGATGAATAGAACTCTGCTTGAAAGGATGAGATGCATCCTGTCAAATGCAGGCATGCCTACACAGTTTTGGGGAGAAACTGTACATACAACTTGTTATTTGATAAATTTGGGACCTTCAACTGCAACTGAACTCAACACTTCTCAAGAAATGTGGACTAGACATGCTGCTAATTACAATCATCTAAAAGTATTTGGATGTGCTGCATACTATCATGTAAATGAAGGGAAGCTAGCTCCTCGAGCCTAGAAAGGGTACTTTTTTGGATATCCAAGTGGTGTAAAAAGTTATAGGATATGGTGTCTTGAAAGTAGGAAATGTTTCATCAGTAGAGATGTTAAATTTCATGAGGCTGATATATATAAGTCCTTAACCAAGGCTATAAATGAAAGTTCACATCAAACTGAAGCTAAGAGGTTTAATCTTGAGGTGAAGCAAGCCACAAAAAAAGGAGAAAGATCTACAGAAACCAATAGCGTTATTGGTTTCAGAACAACAACAGGCTCAACAAGACAAGACTGATGCAAACCCAACTGAACATGCTATGTTTCCAGAACAGGAATTAGATGATTATAACCTCAAAAAGGGTCAGAGAAAGAAGGACATCAAAACCCCGTCAAAGATATGGCTATGCAGACATGGTCTGCTACGCATTACATGCTGCTGAAGAGGTCATACAAGAAGATCCCATGAATTACAATGAAGCTGTTAGGTCTCAAGACAAAGACAAATAGATTTTAGCTATGACTGAGTAGTTGAAATAGATTGTAGGCACCAAGTAGATCTTCAAGAGGAATGAGGGAATTCCAGGAGTTGAACCACCTAGGTTCAAAGCAAGGCTAGTAGCAAAAGGATTCACTCAAAGGGAAGGTGTATACTACAATGAAATCTTTTCTCTTGTAGTCAAACATGCATCTACAAGGATAATTCTAGCCATGGTAACACACTTTGACATGGAGTTAGAACAGATGAATGTCAAAACAACATTTCTCCATGACGATCTGAATGAAACAATCTTAATGCAACAACCAGATGGCTTTAAGACTCGAGGAAAGGAGGATTGGTTTGCTTGCTAAAGAGATCACTCTATGGACTAAAGCAATCACCATGACAATGGTATTTGAGGTTTGATTCATTCATGCTCAGTCAAAGTTATGCTAGAAGTAATTTTGATAGGCGTATTATAAACAAATATCATCAGCAACATATATTTACTTGTTGCTATATGTGAATGACATGCTAATAACATCTAAAAGTATGGAAGAAATAAAGAAATTAAAGAGTCAACTGAAGAAAGAATTCGAGATGAAGGACTTGGGGCCAGCCAAGAGGTTCCTAGGAATGGAAATTATCAAAATTAGAGAGCAAGGAACATTGATAATTTCTCAATAGAGCTACATTGGAAAGGTCCTAAGTAGATTCAGTATGAGTGAATCAAAGGCAGTCAGCTCTCCACTAGCAGCTCACTTCAAACTTTCTTTAGCCATGTCACCAAACACAAACCAGGAAACAAAAGACATGAAGACTATACCATATGCAAGTGACATAGGGAGCATGGAAAGGGAATGATTTTTTGTCATTTTCAGTTAGAATTGTATAGGTTGGGCAGAGGGAGTATCATCTCTTCTCCGAGGAGCAACAACTCTAGGGTTACATGGAGTTTCTCTTCTGTAGTACATCTCATTTTCCATCAATAATTCAATTTTTGTTTCTCTTGATTTCGGGTTTCTATCATAATGTTACCTTAAAGCTGCAGGCCACGTGGTTATTTCCCCCCATCCTTTCTGGATGGTATTTCTTTCATATTTTGTTGAGATTTCTGTTGGGCATGTGAATTATGAAGTACGAAGCCCTGGTTTTCCTTTTGGGAATGGTGGTGGTGGAGGAGTGAGTAGATATTGGGAATCAACCAACCCCCGTTGAAACTCTAAATATAAATATTAATTAGAAAAATTAACTGACTGTGTGATATTACGGTGTTTTATATTTATTGTTTGCATTAAGTTTTATCACCTTAAATCATATCATCTAGTGCTAAATTTAGTTGTTGCATCCTTCTTTTTTCAGCTACCTATTCCTGAGCAGTGAACACAATCTCTATGTAGATATTCATTTTTTGAAATTGATGTAGGTCATGTAATGCCATCTCTGGAAGACCAATTGTGCTTCAATTGATCCCGGCCCTTGGTATCATTGGCTTTGCCATCTTTGGTCTTGAGCCTCTCTTACGCCTGTGCAGGGCTCAATTTCTCCAAGAAGTTAGTATCTTATATTATTCCGTTGTCTAAAGCAATTGAATAGTATTATTAGTTGACATTCTGTTTGATAATTATGTTTCAGTGGACTGATAAAAGTTGGAAGAAAAGTAATTCACGTTATATCATGACATCTTATTTTCAACCTTTGCTGCTGTGGACTGGGGTAATGCTCATCTGCAGGTATCTTTCTAGATCAGCAAGTGTTTTCCGGAAGTTTGTGAAGTCCTATTGGTATACACCTTGACATAAACTGTTTCAGGGGTTTCGATCCACTTGTCCTGCAATCCGCAACCAGTCCGATTATAAAGCAACGGCTGCTGAGTTTTGTAAGATCTTTGTCAACCGTGCTTACATTTGCTTACTGTTCCTCAAGGTAGATTTGATTCCGTGCAGAATTATGTCCACTCTTGTCACTATTCTAACCATATTACTAATATCTTGCACCTAATTGTAAGATTAGCTTATGTTTTCGTATCGTTGGAACAAGATGTAGCGCACACACAACTTTTAAAAAATGGGGGGACGAAAAATGAAGTGCATGCATAGTGAAGAGTCTTCTTGTTTAAGAAAATTCTACTATATTTTTCATTTGATCTTTTATGCTGTTTTATTTAGCTAATATGTAGATTAAGTAATGAGTCCTGTTAACTGTCATTCCACTTTGTAAATAATAATTATTTCAGCCACTGATTTATTACTGTTATGTGTTTAGATTTAGAGTTCTTACTCCTTTGTTTTGTTTTAATTATAATGTATTACTGTATATCCTATTTTCAGCTTTGTTAGACAAGCGCAAAAGTTCTGTACGGAGACAAACGATTCCAGTAATGAAATAAATGTACGTTTTTTCAACAGATTCTTGCCATAATAATGGGTTAATTTTGTTGTGGGTCCACTTAAAGCTTTTGATGAATTGTGTATTCCAAATGAAGATTAGAAAAGTAACCAAATTGTAAAAAATAAAGGATGATTTCCCTCATTTTCATGTTGCATATTTTAGTGAGGAAATTCTACAATGTTAATTATGAGGGCATTCCTAAAATTTGAACGCAAATCTTAATTCAATGTAAAATTGTATTGTGCATGACAGATTAGCATTGATCTTATCGGGAAAACTGTATATACTGCAATATGGGTTGCTTCCGTGTCATTGTTCATGGAGTTGCTGGGTCTTTCCACTCAGAAGTGGTTGACAGCTGGTGGTTTGGGTACAGTATTGCTTTCACTTGCAGGTCGTGAGGTACAGTTAGGCTCTTTGATACTTGCTACAAGAACAATTAAGTCATCTTAGTCATTTCATTTTTTATGGATAATCCTCTGTATTCGATTTCATTAGATTCCTTAAGAGCAACTCTTCAAGTAATAGTCATGCCATTCTCACTTCATTTTTTGTGATTCATTTAGATATTCACAAATTTCCTTTCAAGTTTGATGATTCATGCAACTCGGCCATTTGTCGTGAATGAGCAAATTAAAACAAAGATAAAAGGATATGAGGTTTCTGGTAAAGTTGAGGTTAGTATGTATTACCTAACTTACTGAAAAGGACATTTAAGAGAACTGAAAAATATAATGTTAGTCCAAAGTGAGTGGTTTCCATTATAAGTGATATATAATTATTTATTTATTTTTTGCATTAAAATTTCATATTTTATGTAGCATGTAGGCTGGTGGTCGCCAACAGTAGTTAGAGGTGCTGATTGTGAAGCAGTTCACATTCCTAATCACAACTTGAGTGTAAATGTTGTAAGGAATCTTAGTAAGAAATCTCATTGGCGCATCAAAACTCACCTTGCTATCAGTCACTTTGATGCTAACAAGATTAATGTGAGTACCCTTGGTTTAGTTGCTTTTAAAAAATATACCGGGACTTTCTGATGGTTATCTCCTCATCTAAAAACTGAGGCAATATCTTTCTTAATTTGTTCATGCAGAGCATTGTAGCTGATATGCGCAAGGTTTTGGCCAAAAATCCTCTAGTAGAGCAGAGAAAATTGCACAGAAGGGTTTTTCTGGAGGATATCAATCCAGAAAATCAGGCTCTTATGGTTGATACCTTTTTTCTCTTCATATTTTATATGATTATGAATTCCATTTTCTTCTCTTTATTTTTAGTATTGGTTCTGAAAGACATTTATAAGGCTAATCTTGAGATGCATCTGCTTCACAATCATATATGTTCCAGAAAGCTTACAAAAATTTGTTTTTATTTATCATCCATCCAAAGTTGTTGTCAATTTTTTATTTTATACTATGATAGTTTTCCAGTGTCTTTTTATGTCTTGTCTAGAAATTTTTCAATCCATGGATTCTTATTGGCTATCTTTATCATGGTGGAAATGAAGCATTTATTTCATTGACATTTTGGAATATGTTCAAATCTGATTTTAGCTCCTCCTATCTTATCTACTCTACTATTAGTTGCTATGAATTATCACTTTTCTTCTTTTCATTTCTCAGCCGCCAGTATCTTATAAATACATGTCTTTTTCTGTTGCAGATATTAGTATCTTGCTTTGTGAAAACTTCACATTCTGAAGAGTACCTCCGTGTTAAGGTGAGACTAGGTTGCTAATAGAAAATTGGCAATTGCAGTTACATAAAGTGTGATGGTGTAGTATAATAATGCCTCTACTACTAACGCAGTTCTTTCAACTCAATTGTATTAGTAGTATCCTCAATTCCTCACCCATATTTATGTTTAAAAACCAAATTTTAAGGTTCCTTTAACTATTTTTATTTCCGAGAAAAACTTTAAACTGATTTTTAAACTATTCTCTTCATTCACTCTATGTAGTCAGAATTTGCAGAATGAGTGTTCAACATGATGGCTTATTCTTTAGACTAATATTTGCGACTATTCAAGCCGGTTTGCTTTTGTATGTTTTGGCCTCTTTTCAGATGTTTCCAAAACAAAGTTGTGTGGCCTAAATTTGTTATGTACTGTTTCATTGATGTTTTCAGCTTATTATATATTCTTTCATTGGTGTTCTCAGCTTATGAGAATCTTGCCCGTTCGAATGATATCTTGACCCTACTTTTCAATTTATCAATTTGTTGCTGTCAAGCATTTCATCATAAAATATCATTATGATTTAATTTATATTCTTTTTATAATCAATTCATTTTGTTCGGTTAACTGTTGAGTGGCTCCCTTCAGTTTGAGTGATAATTATAATTTGATAAAACAGGAGGCCATTCTCTTGGATCTTCTTAGAGTGATTAGTCACCATGGAGCTCGGCTAGCGACACCCATCCGCACAATTCAGAAGATGTACAGTGACTCTGATTTAGAAATCGATCCATTTGACGACACCATTTTTGCTCGTTCCGTAGCAAAGAGAAATCGCTCTTTCCCAGTGATAGATCTACCTTATAAAGTTAAGCCTTCGACTCAATCAACAAATGTAAACGATGAGAAAGATCCCAAGATTCATGAAACCTTGGTATCTGAGATCAAAGTAGATGGTGAAAAAGTTGCTGTGACATGGACCCCCTCTTCAAGTGTAAAGTCTCAGGATAAATTAAAGTCAACATCTGAAGCCAAGACCAAGAATGTGGATTCTGACAATTCAGTCCAGAAGGGCTCTAAATCGGCAACAATACCACAAACTTTGTTATCATCCAATGAGTCTTCACCATCAAAGCAAGATGAAGAAAAATGATCTAGTTGTCCTTTTTTTTAGCTGGGTATTTCATATCCCTAATTGATTAGCCATTAAGGGAGATCTGATACTGTCAAGTTCCTGTCATCTGAGTCTAGGGAATGTTTCGATTAGTTATCGATCTATTATTTCACGCAGCCTTAATTTGTATTTAAATGAGGTTGATTTTAGCACTAGAATTAGAAATTAGAACCTAATTGAGCACGCGTAACACGCATATTATGTACATAATTTGTGTCAGATTCTTTGAATAGCAGCATTGCGGGTTAGCAAATAGCAACTGTTAATGAGACAGCATAAAATGAGTTAAAATACGTATTTTTTCTTCCATTGGTGCATTTAGAAAATAAAAGAATAGTTCAATTTAATTAGTTCTCTACTAAAAAGGTGAAACTAAAAGGCCAAAACATACTGTAAGATTGTAGTAGATGCTACCTCTGTTTCATTTTAGAGCAACTATAATAAGTTAGTGTTTATTCCGAGCCAAGTCAACAGTATTTGTCTATACTCCATTGTTTTTTTGATTAGTTGATTTATGATGTAGTAAAATAATGCTTCTTTTATTAAAACAAAAAGATACATCTCCCGGGCAAAGAAAGTTGAGGAAATTTCAGGAAACTTGTTTCTCATATTTTAGAGTTAAAACGTAAAGACTAAGGATACTCTGTCTTTGTTACTGCCAGTAGAAACTGTCCTGCAAATATTCCATTTCCAGTTGATTCATTTCATCTTACAAACCATAAACGGTTAAGGACCCAATCATCCATCCAACTTCGTTAGAAACAGTATATGACCAAATCACATTCTTTTTTATAAAAAAGTACAATACCGATAATAACATCACATTCTTCAATTAAATTACATTTTATCCATTGCCACTACAATTGAATGTAACGGTTATATCTTATGACATGACAAGATAGACAAAGTAAACAATTTTATTGGTTGTTGATGTAAAAAGCTTTCTAATGTGAGGTTTGCATTCTTAATTAACCAACCATTATGACATCATTTAGGCAATAACAACAATTAAGGAATTAGCCTACTTATATTATTTCTACTCTCTGAAAATAAAACAATAGAGAACCTGCCCAAAACCATGACCCACAAAACCATGAGACAAAGAACATTAATTAAACAACAACAACAACAAAATAATCAAATCCACCTATTGTTTCCGCGTAGCAGAAGCAACAACATCACCACCATTTCCTAAATTTTCAAAAACAAAACCCATAGGAAACATCCCCCAAGAAACATAATAAGCTTCTTGTCCAGGAACAATCCGCGGAAGAGACGGAATCGAAACACCATGAAACGATTTGCCACAATTCTGACACATTAAACAACATCCCTCATAAACCTTAGCATACTCATACAAACGATAACAATAAGGACACGCTGTCCAAAAATTAACCTCCAAACAGAAAGCACCGTCATTTTCAAATTGAAACCCCTTATCATATTGGGCCTTTTGGGCCGGATCAGATAAAACGGCCCAAGCATCAGAAACAAGTTTGAAAGCGAGTTCGGCGAAGGAAAAAGGGTTCTTATCAGGATGAAGGAGAAGCGCGAGTGTACGATACTGTTTCTTGATGAGATTTAGATCTTGAGAATTTCGATCGATTTGGAGAATAGCGTACCAATCGAGGTGGTGGTTGTTGAGATTGAGAGGCTTTTCGGCTGCTTCGAGGACGTCGGCGATTGCTAGGATCTGGTCGGAACCTTCTAGAAGAGGTTCGGTTTCTTGAACTAGAATGGCTAATTCTCTTGAACCTTTAAGATCTCGTTTTTGTAATAGTTCTTCTCCGATTTCTAGTAAACGTTCTGCTTCGGCCCTGTTTGTGTTCATTTTTTCTTCTTCTTCTTCTTCTTCTTCTTCTTCTTCTTCTTCTTCTTCTTCTTTTGGATTATAATGGATGTGACTCAATCTCAAGCTTGGTTTGCAACGTGTTCACTTCACGGTAAATAATATATTGAAGCACTGTTCTTTTTTTGGTAAACTTTTTAATATTCTTGTGCGGACATTAGTCTATAAGACTATAATGCGTGTCACTTCAAGATTTTGTTTAATATGATGAGTTATGATACATCAATATGTTGTGAGACACGCTATAAATACATTTCAATTTGCATATTTATTCATTGTGGTTCAATTTTTTATTCTTTTTTACAATTTTATAGTAATTATTATTACAATTTTGCTTTCCACGTCTTTTTTAGCCAACACATTTCACAATAATATTTTTAAAAAAATACATAAATTATTTATTTATTATATTTTTTAAATTATAACTTCTCTTTTTATCTACATCCTCAACCATAATCTTTTTTTCTATCTTTATTTTTTACCTCACACTAATATTCATTATTTTATTTCATCCATCTTATCCTTCTACCTCCATTTTCAACAATTTCTACATCTTCATTAGCTCTCATTTACATCATATTTGTATTATCTTATTTTTTATAATATTTAATTAGGGTTATGTAATTGAAATTGATTTTTGTTAAAATGAAACTCGTTTTGTCAACCGATTTTGGTTACGTAAACTGAGTATGTCCAAAAATATATGTAAACTCGGTTTGCATAACTCAATTTGTTTATAACCTACATGAACTCAGTCTGCCCATAAACATACATGAACTTAGTATGCTAAAAAAACATACGTGAATTGAATATGTCTATAAACATATGTGAACTCATATTGTTTACGTAAACTCAGTTTGTTTAGGACATACGTGAACTTAACCTAATTTGCCCAGAAACATTGAATGTGACGTAGAAGATAAAGGGGTGTGAGAAAAAATGATGGATATGAATATAACGTAGAAGATCAAAATAAAAAGATAGGTTAAAATTGAAGATAAATATAAAAAGAAAAATTATGATTTAAATAAAAATATTTTAGATATTTCATTTTTTTTTAATTTGAGGTGTGGTTATCAAAAAGAGGGACGAACATAATTATAATTATTATAATTTAATAAAATTCAAGTTCGGTCTCTCACATGCATATTCAAAATACTTACTTAGAAGGTTGATACTTAGAAAACCCAAATTCATAAACACGATAATAAAGATTAAATTCAGATTTGGTCTACATCAATTTAGATTAAAACCAACTATTTATTATGACGTCAAGCACTCATTAATATCATACCTCCTTTGAACATTCTTTTATCCAACTTAATTATGATGATAATATTTGAATATAAACTAAGAGCTTCATTGGGACATAGATGACCATGACCGTTCCAAATTCTTCAATAATTTTAAAAAAAATAGTTACTTTTAATATTTTAAAAGGCAAATTTTTTAAAAGACACTTGATATATAATATTATTAATAAAGATAAATAGATGAATATGTTTGATATATTGTATGGAACTTTGAGTCTTAACTTGTGCAAAATTCTAGGTAATTCCACCGCCATATTATTTTGAGAGAAAAAATTTATATATGAATTTGATTTAACATACGAAAGTAAATAAATTTATATATGAATTCGCACTACTATAATTGATTGTTTTCTTGATTTTTGATCCTCAATCTTTTAAATATATTATTTTTATTTTACAGTTTTAATTTTTTTTAAAAATTAAAATATAATTAATGATATTTTATTTTAAAATCCCAAAAATATATAATAAATAGATTATATTTTGAATTAATAAATAAAAAACAAAAAAACCAAATCAATCTAAATTTGTTATTTTTAATACGTAGTGTATTCAACTTTAAAAGAAACACAATTTAGGAAACTCCAAAAAAATAAACTCCTGGCCACTAAGACTAATAGCGTTTGTTGTTAGAATATATTGGTTTAATTGTAGTTTTTTTCTCTTTATTTTAGTTAAATCATGAAAGTAGTTCATTTATTTTATTTTTTCTTAAAATCGATCCCTTAAATAGAAGTTTGGTAAAAAACTTGATTAAATATCATTTTTATAAGTCACACCACACCATTCATGATAATATATTTCAGGTACAATTGTTGCACCACGAAATTTTGAGACATTGTGTGGCTTAAATAAGCGCAAAAAAATGATATTTCATCCAATTTTGGACCAAAATTTTGTTTGGATACCAAAACTGAAGAGAAATAAAATATGAGGACTATTTTTGTAATTCAACTTAAATAGAATGACCAAAACTGTAATTAAACAAAATATATTTTAGGGAGCACACAGAGATACACTCGTTATGTTTGTTTGCCCAAAAAATTGAAGAATGAATAACAAAGAAAAGAAAGTTCGAGTATTGAAATTCAAATAATTAATTATTCTCTTAATTCAATATGGTATTAGACATTTTCTGGTCTTGAATACCTCCGTACTCTTCCCTTTTCCTTATTTTTTTCTTCCTTAATGGTTGAAAATCATTTCTCTGATTTTTCCTAAAATTCCTACTATCTTCATAGAGAATCCATCTTTGGTTCTCGTTACCCTATTATTAAACAACAAGAATTACAATTCACGGGCATGCACAATGAATGTTGCATTAATCTCCAAAAGCAAATTAAAATTTGTCGATGAAACCTTTCTTCAACCAGCGTATGTGCATGTTCTTCACGATTCATGGGTTCGCTGCAACAATATGGTGCTCTCTTGGTTGCAATGCTCGATTTTCGACATTATCTCTCAATCAATTCTTTGGATCGACAACACACACACTGTTTGGAAAAAATTTGGAAAACCGATTCTCTCAAGGTGACATTTTCAAATTTTCAGATATCCAAGATGATCTCACAAGACTTCAGCAAGGTAATCTCGATATTACAAACTATTTCACCAAACTAACCTCTTTATGGCAACAAATCAATTCTTTTCGACCCACTCATGATTGCATCTATGCAATTCAATGCACTTGTGGGGCTGCTAGTGACCTTAAAAAATATATGAATCAAGATCGAATCATAAATTTTCTCAAAGGTTTGAATGAACAATTTTCCTATATTTGTTCCCAAATCATGCTTCTTGAGCCCCTCCCTTCATTGGATAAAACCTTTTCTTTAGTTCTTGGTTAAGATCGACAACTCAATGTTCAACCATCCTCTGATTATTCCCTTGAAAATGAAGCTATGGCCATGCTAGTTCAAAATAATCACTATAATGGAGGAGGAAAGGACAACAACAATTTTCTAATAATCGAGGTGAAGGACGTAATAATTATGGGGTTGGTTGTGGTCAATATTAGAATCCTAATCAAATTTGTACTCATTGTGGTAGAACAAACCCACAGTGGAAACATGTTTTTTAAAACATGATTATCCACCTAGATTTCAACAACGACATTCTCGAGCAACCCTTCATAATGCAATTGCTTCAAATTCTCAAGATTCTTCCCATGTTGATCAATAGAGTATCAACACATCTCTTATTTATTATTATTATTATTATTATTATTATTATTATTATTATTCAATATTAGTATACTCAAATTATTCAACTTCTCCAAAATAATATTATTGTTTCTTCATCTTCAACACCGATTGAGTCTTCAACTAATATCGGGTAAGCAAGTAGTCTATTGGGTAATGGATATATGTGCCACTCACGACAAAACCTATAACTTTGTTAGTTTTTCTACTCATGTTATTGTCCAATCCATTACTATGAAATTACCTAATGGACAAACCACCACTACTAATATCTCTGGTTCTATACAAATATTTGAACGTATTACTCTATAATGTGTAGTATATTCCTAATTTTCAGGTCAATTTGACATATATAGCAAAATTGATTGACTCATCTAAATGTTACCTCACCTTTACTATTGATAAATGCTTCATTTTGTAGAATCAACCCAAGAAAGTGATTGGTACAGCTGATAGACATGGAGATCTTTATGTCTTCCATGCTCATGCCAACATATCTCTCCCTGTATCTAGTAATTCTTGTAATAATATTATTTTTGCTTCATAAAGAATGTTACCTTATCCTATTAAAACTAGTCAATCCTTTATGATTTTTGATATTTTGCACACTGACATTTGGAGTTCTTATTCTATTTCTTCTATTTCTGATCATAAATAATTTCTTACTCTTGTAGATGGCTATAGTAGATTTACTTGGATAATTTTGATGAAATTTAAAAGTGAAACTAGACATCACCTTATCAACTTTTTTTCTTACATTGAAACACAAATTTCCACTAAATTAAAATGTTTACGCATTGATAATGGGCATGAATTTTCAATGAATTAATTTTTCATATCTAAAGGTATCATACACCAAAGGTATTGTGTTGAGTGTCCTCAACAAAATAGAATTGTTGACAGGAAACATCAACACATCCTCAATATAGAAAAATCTATTTCTTTTCTTGCTCATTTACCTAAGTATTTTTGACATTTTTCGTTACAACATGCTATTCATTTAATAAATAGGTTACCTTTTCCTTTCATTAATAATAAAACTCTCTTTACTTTACTTTACAATATAATTGAGCTTATGCTTTACTTCCAAATCTATTTATTTTCAAGCTCAAATGTTTTGGTTGTTTAACTTATGCTTCCACTTTAAATGCTCATCGAACAAAATTTGAGCTACATGCTAGAAAAACCATATTTTTGAGTTATAGGGAGGGTATTACAGGATATTTCTTATATGATTTGCTTACTAATGAATTTTTTGTTTCTAGAAATGCTATTTTTTGTTTGAACATGTTTATTCTTTCATTGTTGTTACAAATGATACTCCTGCAAATGTTATCCCTCAACCACATTCTGACACTACAAACCTTGAACACCTTGATTCTTTTCATAATCACACCAATCCAACCCATCATCAAGATCTTAACACTAATACTAACCACCCTGCTCAAACCACTGATCACACACAACTTGTTCAGATAAATACCATACCTTATCCCCTTAGACATGTAACTAGAATTACAACTAGACCAAACTATCTAAATGATTATCATTGTGAATTTCTTAGGAAACCTACCCACAAACCAACTCAATCTTGTACCTGTCTATTTCCTTAATGTTATGTTTTATTTTATGATAATTGCAATACCTCTTATAAAAAAATTTGTTTAGCTATTTCTTCTATAATTAAGCTTAAGACTTATACTCAACCATGTAAACAAGATTTCTAGCAAATTGTTGTGAATAGTTAATTGCACGCCCTTGATTGTACTCATACTTTATCTATTGTTGATCTACCAAATATTAAGACTCATATTGGTTGTAAATTGGTCTACAAAGTTAAACATCACGATGATGGCTCGATAGAGAGACATAAGGCCAGATTAGTGGCCAATGGATACACCCAAATTGAAGGTGTGGATTTATTTGTTGTCAACTTAACAACTATAAGAACCCTTCTTGCCTTTGCTTCTATTAAAAAATGGTTTTTCGATCAACTTTACGTAAACCATGCTTTTTTACACGGTGACTTGCATAAGGAAATTTATAAGACTATACCTTTGGGTTATAAAATTCTTCATGACAATAGTGGAACTACCAGGGTTTGCAAACTTCATAAACAAGCTAACAAATATTGGTATTCCAAACTCTTTGACTCCCTTACATCTCTTGGTTATACTCACTCAATTGTTGATTTTTCTTCATTTACGAAACATTTTAATGATTATTTCACTGCATTATTATATATGTTGATGACATAGAGTTCACATGTAATGACTACATTGAAATTCAACATATAAAATCATTTTTAAATAAAAAAAATCAAGATAAATGATCTATGTTGTCTTAGATATTTCTTTGGCATTGAGGTTGCTAGATCACCAGATGATATTATTCTTAACCAACACAAATATTTACTAGAATTATTAGATGAAGTTGGTCATCTAGCTACCAAACCATCTAATACTCGTTATGATTCTTTTTTTAAATTACATTGTACTAATTCTTCTTTTTATGAAGATATTACTCAATATAAGAGACTTATTTATCTTACTACAACTTGGTTTGGCATAACATCTGTTTTTGCAACTGAGTCAACATGTCTATCAACCTCGACACATTCATTATAAGACTATAGCTCGTATCCTACATTATTTAAAATATTGTCCTGCAAAAGGTTTATTTTATTCTTCTTCCATTGATTTATGTCTTTTTAATTTTGCAGACTTTGATTGGGCTACGTGTCAAAGCACTAGGAAATTTGTCACATGTTATGCTGCCTTCTTAGGCTCATATTTAATATCTTAGAAATCAAGGAAGCAGTCCATTGTTTCGAGGTCAAATTTTGAGGTTGAATATCGCGTCGTGGCCAACATAACTTGTGAATACAATGGTTGCAATACCTCTTCAATGACCTTCACATTAATTTCAACAAGCCAACATTTGTTTACTGTGACAACTAGTCAGCAACTTACTTGGCCCACAACCCCATATTTCATGAACGAACCAAACATATAAAAATTGATTGTCATATCGTTCGTGAGAAAATTGGTCTTAGCCTCATAAAGTTGTTCCCTATGTTGTCTATTGCTCAAAATAGCAGATTTGTTAACGAATTCTCTGTCGAAACCAACTTTCATGCAACTACCGTCCAAATTTAGTATATTTGATGTACATCATCCAACTTGTGAGAGACTATTAAATAAAAGTTAATCGTAGTTGATTTCTACTAATAACTAAATTCAGTTTAGGTTTGTTTTGTATGATTTATTAGTTTTGGTTGCATTTGTAAATAAGACTTGAGTCATGTTTCAAACAAAAAATTTCAATTTCAAATAATTATTCTTCTCTTAATTCAATACAATTAATGATATATATTACATAAAAAATAATTAATTATTTGATATTTACAAATAATATTTTTTTATTTATCGATCATATAACATATTATATATTAATATTTTAAACCAATATTATACAAATAGTACATTAAAATTATCTATAAAATGGCATGCCAGACAGGTAATATGGTCACTATGTACGGAATGCAGTAGTCTAGTCCCCGTAAGTAAATTCCAAAACTAATTCATACAAAAATTGTCTCGGGGGTCTATTTTCGTTTATGAAATGAGTGCTTGGTTATTTAATTTTGGTAAGACAGTACGATAGTATGAAAAAAAATTTATATATATATATTTTCATTAAAAAAATTATTTTTTTATTATTAATTATATATTTTTTACGTATTCTTTCCTAATGAAAAGATATCGTCTTTACTATTTTGAAAGATATAATATCTTTTTAGGGTCATTTTATAATATTTCTTCATTACTATTTAATGTTTTTACATATAAAACCCCATAATTAATTCTATCCTTCTTGGAATTTAAAAAAAATAATAATAATTAGATAATTAAATTTAAATGATTAATAAATTTTATTTAAAGATAAATTATTTCAAAAAAATTAAATTTATATCATGATTAAAATGATCTTTAATTAAATTTTATTTATCTCTAATTCTGAATTATTAGAATAAGAATATTTGTGAATTGAAAACTATATATAATTAGTAAGTAAGATAGAAAAGAGTCAATGTGTTTGTTTGTTTATTGCTATAAAGGGAAGGGTTCCTTTCCTTTCTTAATATAAGCAACTGACATTCCTATCAATTAAGTCATCTCTCTTTCAACCAATTCCTTTCTTTGGTAATCTGTCTGC
Organism: Cicer bijugum; assembly: GCA_037974875.1. NCBI lineage: Eukaryota > Viridiplantae > Streptophyta > Magnoliopsida > Fabales > Fabaceae > Cicer > Cicer bijugum. The sequence goes on from JBBPBT010000685.1 coordinate 12,500,927, forward strand.
TAATTTTTTCTTCCTTTTTTTAGTTTTCTTTTTCTTGTTTTCACACTCACCAACATAGTGCCATGGAGTGATAGCTCCAACTAGCTAGGGGTAAATTTCTAAAATCAACAAAATCAAAACCTCTCATATCATTGCATGTTATCCTCCTTTTGAATGCTAGGTCATTAATTGTTTTTCCTTGTTTAGCCAGATCTGAAATTCTATGTTTTCATTATTTCTAGGGTTTTTTTTTATGTTACTCAGTATCCCCAAAATATGGTACTTTCCTTATGTAGTATTTCTTTCTACTCTATCATGTATATACATTGTTTTGACCTTTGAGGATATAGCTAGCTACACTAACAACATGAATTTATAATTTTTTTTTATACACAAATGTTAATATTTTCTACTCAATAAAGATTTGAACTTGGATCTTTTAAAATCTTAACTTAAATCAATTGAGTCTTCCAAAAGTGTGGATGTTTCATATATAGTTAGCAATTGTTACAGCTTTTTTAAAGATTTTGATTGGACTTATTGTGCAGATGAAAATGAAGAGGACGAAGATAAGTATAAAGAAAATCGAGAACATAACGGCGAGGCAAGTAACATTTTCTAAGAGAAGGAAAGGGTTATTCAAGAAAGCTGAAGAGCTTTCAGTGCTATGTGATGCTGAGGTTGGACTCATTGTTTTCTCATCTACTGGGAAGCTCTTTGATTATTGCAGCACCAGGTACACCTTATGATTTTTAATTTCTCTCTTAAATATATTATTTTTTTATTTTAATAAGTACAAATATTTACGTATTTAGTCTAAAATTTAATAATAAGTTGATATTTGCGTATTTTAATTTCTAACATACAATTTGCACATGTATTAAGAATAGTTATTGATTGCGTTTAATTTTTTATGCAATAAAAAAATTAATTTATTTTGTTTATATTTGAGTTTATAGAGTATATTTATAGAATTTGTTGTGTGTTTGTGTCATGAGTGTGAGCTGATTGGACATTTGGAGTAAATCTTAGGACAGAAACCTCGTTCCAGTAGCTTAATAATATTTTCCTTAATATTATGGAAAATTTAGCTTATCGAAGCATCTAGGAAAGTGGAATGATAAGTTTTACTTTGGAAGCTCAAGAAATGATAATTATGTGACTTTGAAACAAACCAGTTAGTTATGTCATTACATGAAATATTTGGGAACTAGAATATGCTATATTTGATGTAGTACATTGTAATATCCCATAGGGTTAATTAATGATGATGGACTGATCTGATTGTTTCCAACTGGAGTAGTATAAATTAAATTAATTATAAGCATAACCAATTAAATGATAAATTATAAGAAGACAAATTAAAAAATAAACATTTCTATACCAACTCAAGAAGAATGGAGTTGCGTGGATTTGGAAATATATTATTCCAGCCTCCTTATAATTATTATTAATTATAATAACATATACATCAGAGTCATATAATTTTTTGTTTTGTAATAAAATATTTATAAGGGAAATAGTAAAAATAATTATTATTCGTTGTTTCTAAAGAGTTCTTGTTTTTTGTTGCTAATTTCTGTATGTATCTTAAAAAAAAGTGAAGTATAATAAATTATAAAATTTATAAGATATAGTAGCTATTATTGGAAGGATATTTGTTTTAATGTTGCGGAGTCTAAAATGGATCATTAATTTCTGAATATAATCATTAGACTATATCAGTCTTAAATATGTGTTGTATTTAAAGATTTTTTAAAGATT
>JBBPBT010000685.1:12502679-12520537 GCA_037974875.1 Cicer bijugum
ACGTTGTGGTTTTTCTCACATATATTTTTAACTCGGACAATTTGATAGATGCATTAATGAACGTTCTGATAGGTTTAAGGTTAATAGATAACTAATTTACTAATATTTTTCTATTTAAAATTTATTATCAACTCAATATAATTATAAACAAAAACATACTTTCTTTTATCACTTTTATAATTGAGCAAGAAAAATATTTCGGTGCATGATTCAATATTTTTTTTTTGTCTTAATCCAATTTGATTTTCAAGATAAATGAATTTTGGTAATTTCAAATTTAATAGAAGAGTAAATAAAATATATTAATGATTGTTTCTCTCAATCGTCTATCTCAAATTCTTTTGATCAGTTTGACATTAACTAAATGATTGTAATTTAAATTGATTTAATACAACTTTATTATTAATAACCTTTTGTTTTGGTTATTTTATTACTTGTCTTGTTTTGGTGTTGTTAAGTATGAAGGACACAATTACAAGGTATAATGCGCAGGACCATGGCATCAACAAATTGAACACACCATCTCTAGAATTACAGGTTGCAATTTATTTTATTTTAATATTTAGCTGATTTCCTTCCATCTATTTAGATTGTTATACTTAATTATTGCTTATACTTGATAGAAAAATGTTATGTGATAGAAATTTAGTGAGGAAATATGTGAAATTTGTTTCTAATATTTATCACTAAAATTTGTGATTAACAAATAAGTGAAGAAAATTTTCTATTTCTAATTTTTGTCACTAACTCTAAATCTCAATTAGAAGTCTAAGTTCCAAATATTTTAGAGAAAACTTGTTGAATATGGCTCGTATGCGTGTAAAAGGGTTGAGGCAGTGAGTGATATTATTGTAATTTGAATAGTGATATATAAATATCACTTATAGTACTGAAACCCTAATTTATTTTTCTAATAACATGGAGCTATAATTGCTATATAATTGAAAATGAAGACATCATTAACCAACCTTCGATCCCAAATATTTTACGTTTCTATTTGCCATTCATTCATCTAATAATACTAAACTACATATGCTATATAGTATTTGGGGAAATATGCTCAACAAATTGGATCCAACATTGAGCATATTTGTTTGTTAGGAGTAAAGTTTGGAGTCCACTTGAACAAACGAAATATACATGGGTGTAGAGACATGGTTCCACAACCGAGATTATTCTCAAATCCTCTTGAAAGCAAGACAGTATCATCTTCCATGCAATTTTCCAACCCTCGTTGGGATAATTCATCCCAAAATTTTAATCAACAGTGAATCATCCTTAAAGCAAGGTTTTGGGAGAGCTGACTAAGAGAGACATTAATCACATTCTTAAAGGAACATAATTATCATGAAGTGGAAACGACAAAATCAGATAAAAAAAACTTGGAAAAATGATTCATGATAAAAGATAATCACATTGTGTATCAAACACCTCATGTCCTTTAATATATTTATACTTTCTAAAACAAATACCTAGACTATATCTTATAACACTCTAAGACAAGAGTATAAGAGAAAAAATGAGTCATTATACAAACTTAAAGTGCTTATGCCTAGTGCATCGTGTAACGGAGAAATAAAGTCAATATATAAATATTTGTCCTCCGCTTTCCTTTACCATATTGGGCAATTGGGACTTGTTCCTAGATGTTACAAACTTTATTGAAATTGTCACATATTTTGTTTATATTGTTTTCACTGACAATTATAGTTCAAAAGAACTATCATATATAATTTACTATATTTAGTTTGTAGTTAAATTATAATTTAGCATACTCTATCATAAAGAGTATACTCTACTTAAGTTAAATCTCAACAATTTTTTTTCCATTGTTTAATCCTCAATCATAGTTTAATAGAACTAAAAAGTATAATTCATTTAAAGATAAATCACTCCAATATTTTTCAGATGTCAAAAACTATGGTGCAATTTTCATGTTGAGTTTCTTAGTTGGTTCTTTAACGATGGACAAAATTTCACAATAATTATTGCATCAATGTCAACTAATTCTTGTGTCATATTAAACATATTTGTGTAATCATAATCATGATTGTATTTCACAAGTCAAAATTGATTAATTTATCAAATTTCTCTATGTCAAACTCCACAGCCAAACTTAACATATTCAAACTTTTAAGAGTGTATACTAAAGAGGTTCCAAGAATGAGAGTTGAGTCACGATGGACTACTTGATTAAATATCAAGTCTTTCCTAGTCTTAACTTTTCCAAAATAGCACTTTCACAATATCATAATTCTTTTCTGATGTGAAAGATCAGAAAATGTAGTAATCATATAGGGTACTCAAAATTCATATCCTGAGATTGAACTAAAATTCTAATATTAGTTGTTGAGAAAAACCTAAAAAAGAAAAACAAATTAAAGGAACATAATCGACACACCACAAAATAACAAGATAAAAAGACAACCATTTTGTCTAATGGCAATTCAGCTGTATTAATAGTAATTGACAGTTATAGTACTTGTTTATTTCAGCTAGAGGCTAGCAACCGGACCAAATTGGGCAAGGAAATTGCAGATAGAACCCTACAACTAAAGTATATATCAATTTTCTTGAACAGTCAAAGAGTGAAAATACAAGAAATTTATATAAAAAAAAATTGAATTTGAGAAAATATTTATATTTTGATTGAGCAGGCAAATGAAAGGAGATGATATTGAAGCACTAAATCTAAATGAGTTGCAGCTGCTGGAGAAAACACTTCAAATAGGATTTAACCGCGTGATTGAGACGAAGGTACACACATGCTTAATTAATTTTGTTCAGATCAACTATATATTGTACTTGTTCATAATTTTTTCTACTTGCTAACTCAATGCAGCCTTAATTTACTTTCAGGAAAAGCGGATTATGAGTGAGATTTCTGATCTTCAGAAAATGGTTTGTCCATAGCTTTTTAGTGAAGATTAGTTAATATCTTGCAATATATATGCTTAATCAAATTATGATACACATGTAGGTGTCGCTGACTTTTACTTTATAGTCGAATAATATATATAGATGTAGATAGGTGCAAGACAATTTCATCCCCTGACACCCAAAAGTCCTAAATTGTCTTCCAATCTAGGTCAACGATAGTTTATCAACATTTACGCTCATTTACAAACTAAAGTGTTTTTATTTTATTTTCTATAATGAATAAAATCATCATAACTCACAAAAGACCTAAATTGAATGCTATTTTCAAAACGTAAGCTCTTAGTACTAATGTTTAAAACATTGACACTCTTATAGACACACATTTAGAAAATTTTAATGAACATAAACATTGTATATGTTTGAATTATGTGAATTTTGAAATGTGTAGGTTATATATAACTCGTCTTAATGGTAAATGAAATTTAATCATCAACAAATAAAAATTATATATCATTTTTTTAATTGAAAATGCTTTACTTCATTGAACATTTATTACTTTTGAAATCTTAACTAGTATTTTAAGCCTATTGCTTGGTATTTGCACTTTGTTAGGAGATTTATGTAATTCTTGGTAATTATGAGAATTTGTTGTGTGTGCATTTGTGTCTTTAAAGGAGATGGTGTTGAAAGAAGAGAACAAGCTCTTAAAGCACAAGGTGAGAAATAAAGTAACAAGAACATTAATCTTGATGTCATTTCACCATGACTTCAAGGGAGCTACAAACTTGAATATTGATCTTGCCACACATTTAAAATCTATTAATCGTGTAAACAAACATACATTTATTCAGGTTGAAGAAACACAAATGATATCCATGATGAGTAAAACAAGTCCTTTTCTAATGGATTCAAATATTGAAATACAAGAAGAACGAGTTTCATTGGATTCTATTAATTGTGCTAGTGACCCTCTTTTTGAGGACGATTACTCAGACACATCTCTTAAGTTAGGGTAAGCAATCAATGACAAATTAAGAATTTAATTTAGAATTTAATTCATGTGTTTACTATCAAATTCTACATAAATATGCTATTTGCTTTATTATATTTTTGACAAGAAGATTCTTTGATTTTTCAGGTTACCTTTCTCTAACTGAAGATGTTAATATATAAGATGATTTTATTGGACTCACAATATTTGTGATTATATTGACACATACATATAGGACCAATAAAATCAGAAGGTAATAACTGATTTGGTGTAAAAGATATTGTAATGTTAATCTCAATTATGTCTTTCATGTAATACTAAAAGCTTGGTTGTATGTATTTCTTGATATCGGTTGCATATATTTATTGAATGTAATGTAATTTGTACGAACTCATGAATTATATACGTAATTTCGTATGCTATTATAACAATTTGATTTTGTCTATTTTATTTCACTATTTGCATTTCCATCTTCAACAATACATTTTGAATTTAAAAAAAAATAGATGGCATACAAACAAGTATCGCGGTAAAATAGCTCCCATTGATTTTGAAAAATTAAAAATCCTTCTATATATGCTTACTTTTTTTGAATGCAATGCGACCCCTATATATATATATATATAATACAAGTAAATACGCTCTTTTTTCTACGCATTCACAAACAAATTGTGTTAAATGAACTATTTACTATACATTTTATTTTTATAAATGAGAAAAATAACATGAAAGCTAAGAAAAATATTTATTAATATTTAATCTATTTTTAATGACAACTTAATATTTAATTTTGCTTCTTCTATAATATTAATATTTATTCAATTATTATAATTAAGTGTTTTTAATAGTTTTCCTCTATTACAAATGTTCAAAGTCTTTATTTTTATTTAAAATTAACCAATATATATAATAGTTAAGAGATAAAAAAAATACGATTGTTGATTCTTTAATAATAACGAATATATTATGAGTTTGTCACGAAACACTTGCCGGTTAAACCTTCATATAGTAATTATTATTTATTTTTTTTCTCTTAGCGAATTTATATAAAACTGTTTCGGTGATTACACTTTACACACAGCTGAAAGCTCCCAACTGATCCCAAAAAAATCGAAGGAGCTTCCAATTCCAATTGTGTTATAACACGTGGCTTATTCTAATTGGCGAAACCGAGTAGTATTTAGGGCACTGCGCATTCTTCAACGCATAACAAAACCAAAGACTTGAGTCTCTTTGTTTACAAGTAGCATCAATTTCGCGCTCTAATAAGGTCTCTCCGAGTCCGGGTACGGAATTTCAAAAACCCTTGTTTATTGGGTTGGGGACGAACGAAGATGAACGAGTCTTCGCGCAGAGATCTACAAGTCTTCGATTTCAATGAAGAGGATGAAACTAACACCGACAAATACCTTTCCAACAAATTCAACAAAATCCCTAATCACGATTCTCTCGCTCACGGTGAGATTATTTTTCAGAATAATCCTAATTCTATCATAATAGTACCATTCCCAGCTGGTATTATTCGTATTTAGTACTAATTTTGTCTTTTAGATGGAAATTTGGTAGTAATTTTGATCCATTTTCTGTGTTCGAAATATAGTTGTAGTTATTGTGTTAGATTTAGTAATTTCAGTTTTCAAGGGTTTAATGTGTGCTTTAAGATTTAAGAGATGCAAATTGGAGAACTGAAACTAGAGAATGCATCAGGGAGCGATGTTTACTTTTTCATGAACTCCGTTAGACTTTATATATTGATTTTGTTTTATGGGGAATGAGTTTTGTAATGTTGAGATTTTACATTATTTTTTTCGGGTGAAAGTTGTGTCTATTTCACTCTTCATATATATCGAATGTTATGATTATTAACAAGATATAAACTGCTGACTTGAGCCTGTCACATGAAATTCTAAAACGAGAGGATCTATAAAATTTGGTTACCCTAAGGACTTGGAACCGGGATATCACATGTGATATCGTAATGGCTTATTATCTTTATTAAATAAATTGTAATCATTCACATAGGTAGTCTCGTTGTGGTTGAAACATTACCGGCTGAACAACTACTATCTCACAAGAGTTGATGTGGTTGGAAGGAAATTTCTTAAACTTCGAATCAAGATTTGCAGTGTACACGGCTACACGCCATGACCGTTGAGTAGGGGTGTACAAATGATGGATTAGGTCAGATTTGATGTGTCCCTTACTTGGTCCCAATATTTGATCGGGTGTGCAAAGGACGGGTTAGGTCGGGTTTGATGTGTCCCTTACTCAGATCCAATATTTGATTGGGTCAAATTTTAAACCTTAACACATCCTTTAACCCGATCAAGCCTGATGAATTGCAGGTTCATTAAGGACGAGATGAAATAAAGACGAGACGCCAAATAGTAATTCTTAAACTTTTTTTTAGAAAAAACAATTAAACATAAAAAATTCATATTAAGTCACATATAATTACCACTTGTCAATTCATTCAAGAATAGTAACTCATCATATTGTTTTACAAACTATAAATTATTAGGTTAGTGATTAGTTTTTTTAGAGAGGGTGAATCAATAATAACAAAAAATAATCATTTAAATTAATTTGGGACAGGAAGTGTAACCTGAATGATTACCCAAACCCGGTTCTTTTTCTACTTTGTCTTGTCCTTATTTTTTTGGGACCGGGCCAGACCCGTCCCATTGCTTATGGGACAAGACGGGTTCGCAAGACGAACCGGGTCTTGTACTCCCTACCGTTGAGTTTGTGGAGGGGTAGTTATCAGAGAACACAACTTCAAGAATTTAATTTATTAAATTGATGGATGATGAAAAATGTGTAGTGTGGAATGGAAATGAAAACGATTTAAAGATAACAAATGAATAATACCCATATATGCCATCCAGCTCAAGAACAGACTCTTAATTGCATTATGAAATGCTATCAAAGTATCAATATCTTTTAAGATTAGCTGACCAGTATTCCACAATATTAAAGAGCTCTGCAAACCCTAAATAACTGTCTTTGCCATCTTCATATTATGTGAATCATATGGCAAAACTCCTTGTGTGACTTTATCATACACTTGACATGCCCATATCAGACATGTGTGATACATCTGTTATTATTGTTGCCGTATTCTGGGCATATTTTTGGCTGATATGGGTGTATGTGTTACGCAAAAGTGACACTGTTTTGGCAATTCACCAACTTCAGGTGAAAGTGAAATAAGAAAATGAATTTCAAGGTTGGCATCTCTGTTCTTTATTGTTGAAAAATGTGCTGTGGTTGTCAGATAATCTTTGTTTTAGTAATATTGCTTTCAAGTTGAAATAGTTGTCGTCACATGTATCCCATTTCCCTTCTTTTTTCTTTCTTTCAAATATTATATAACCGTTTCAAATCTATATGGTTTCGATGATATAAATGTTCTTGCTTTGTTTACATCCATCTTTAAGCTAGTTTTAAATTGAAATGATTGTACATAGCTCACGTAATATATTTACAGATGTCCAGATCAATGAGGTTGGTGTCAAGAATGTCGCCAGTATTCCTTGTGGTGATGTTGATGTAGTTGGTGGTATTTTAAATTTGGAAACAGATTGTTCAAACCCCTCTTTCAAAACAATGGAAGATACGTTTGATAGCAAAGAGAAGATTTCCGAGTTAGGAGCTGACAGACAATCAAATTCCATTAGTCTTGAAAATCACTGTCATTATAAAATAAATGTTGATTACGATGACCGATCAGAGAAAAGGGATACAAGTGGCGATGCATCTACGCTTGAGATGAGTCAGATTGGTCCTTCAGGATCTCCATCCAGTGTAGTGTAACTTTTATTTGCAAGATTACAGCTTAAGGAAAAGATTTAATTGCGAGATTTATATCAACAATTTTTTTTGCAGAAAGAATCAGTTGATCTAAGTTCTGAAGATGATGATTGCATGAATTATGAGAGTGTTCCAACAAGTGCTGCTTCTGATAATGCAGAGAATGACATATTTCACCGTAATCCTTGATCTCTGAAACTTATCAAATCTACTACCACATTTGATTTGGAAATATTTATGTTGCAGCTTAATGCTTACTCACAAAACTTAGTTTTCATAATTTCAGTTTCATTGAATGGTTTTGGATTGGATGGTGCTCACAATTCTGACACGGTATTTTTGTAAATTACAGAACCATTTGTGCTAGAGTAATTTATATGACATGCTGTATATTATGCCTTTAGAGGCTTTTCAAATGTGCCACTGCTTTGTTCAATACTGTTGTTCTTTATTGAAATTTTACCTTTTCCATTAGAGAAGTATATTACTCCTCATTGGCCTTAAATATAAGACATTTTGTTTAGACTCATTTGCCCTTTTTTATAAGACTCTTTTCAAGTTGTCCATTGCATTAATTATTTCTTTATAAAAAACCCCTATTTATTTAACACATGGAAAATATAATTTATTTCTACCTCTCTCTCTTGTGAGAATTGGTTAAAAGAGTACAAAAAGAAAGATAGTGGAATTATGAGGCCAATAATTATAAGGCCAATTATGGAAAACTAATACACATTGTTGACTAATTTATTAAGATCAACCAAATTAACCAACCTTCTTAATATTCGTGAGTTAGGTGAATGAGTCTTAATGTCTTATATTAAGGGATGAAGGGAGTAATTTTTTAGATTGGTCCCTCTCCTCTGCCCCCGACCACTCTTTTACCTACTTATCAGAGAATTTATGTCAATGTCAAATTCATTCAAGCTTCAGACTTCATATTTTCATATATAAAATGGTTTCTACGATATTTCATTCACTATTTTTTTTGTAGTATATTGTGTTGTTTCATTTAGTTTTTGTATTTACTATGTTTCCTTTTCATGTAATCTTCAGGACGACACAAACACCGAAGTTGTTCTCCGTCCTGATTATTTAATTTACCAGGATAATTATTATACGGGGCCAATGTTAACTTTTTCACATCATTGCATCAAGATCAATGTTTCAACTGCATGTAGGAAGCAAGGGGCCTTTGATCTTGAATGGACACTTGATGATCTCATTGATATTAAGTGTCAGTTTTTTCAAAGTGTGAGTTTTTTAGTTTGGTTGGCTGCTTGCATTATTTGTTTTTTGTGTATGAAGTCTTTAATTCTTGATGTGTACTTTCTTCAGAGTGGAACAGTCATCATAAAGATTAATGTAATATCAAGGAATGCAAATCAGTTAGATGATGTAAGCGACGCTTCAGGTGAGTATAGTCTTAATTACAGCTTGGCATGCTTGACATTGTTATTTAACTTCATATATAAACTTCTTAGGTAGTATCTAGTATTTTGATGTTATAGAGTTTTTCAGATAGTAGTTTCTCTGTTACTGATGGTAAACATATGCCTGTACTTATGTTAGGCATTGAGGAATTGGAGATTGCGGTTGTTGATTTCAATTGGTCCCTAAGACATGAACAGATCACATCTCTTAATGTGAAATACTTGGCTATTTGGAACATCTTTCCTAAGTAAGTGATAAAATTGAACTGTATACTTTTGTTACTTTTTCCGTTGGTGAGTGAGTTATCAACTGTTCTATAAAATGTTGCAAAGATTTCTGTTGGCTTCGGGTATCAATTAACTATAGTTGTTTGGTAGTTTGCAGATCACGAGTCATGGAAAGACTATGTCGGTTGTATCTTTGTAATATTTGTATTTGTATATAATCTTAAAATGTGTTTCCATTTCAGATGCTAAAGTTAATTTTTCGTTTAAAATTGATTTGAAGTGGTATTTTTTGTGCTCTAAATGCTGTCTTGTATAATTTCATCCAACTTGATATTTTTACAATTAAACTTTTCTCATGTAGTTTGAATGTAGAAGAGAACGAAACAAAATCAGGTGGATCAAGGTGCTACTTTCCTAAGTGAGTAAGAATTGTTAATTTCTCTTTTCGACAAGTTTACTTAGAAGTATTGACATTGCTGTATTTGTTTTAGAAATGTATGATTTAGTGCCTTCTGGTAACTTATTTCTTTTGCCTTTGCATTGTATTTGCTGTCTATATTTTTTTTAAGTTCCTTGGTTTATTCGATGTTTAAATGTGTGCTTCTGAGATATTTGGGTTAGGATGTTGCGGAGATACTTGATTACATTGTTTGTTGGAAATATGAGATTGGAGTCCTTGGTTCTGTCTGTAAATTATATTTCACGAATCCCATATATACCTTTTAGTAGAAACTTACACGACTTCTGTTATATGGAGGGTACTGTTTTTTCTCTAATCCATACTCTTTAATGTTTCTATTAAATTGTACATAAAATGTTATCTTGTTGATACTCATTACAAGCTATTACTTTCTACCTCACATGTACTTGTCTTCTTATTCTTATTTTGTGTGGTTTGGGGGTGCTCCAAATACATTATGGGGGCTAATTCTGAGAGTTGATGATCTAAAACAGTTTTGAGGAGCCTTTTGATGAAGTCATCTATCCTGAAGGGGATCCAGATGCTGTTTCTGTAAGCAAGAGAGACTTTGATCTACTACAACCGGACACATTCATTAATGACACAATAATTGACTTTTACATCCAGTAAGTTAGCATGTGTATGTGCGTTTGTACATTCTCTTAATTGTAACTTTGTCTACTGTGGAGTTTTCTTTATCTTGTTCCTTTCAAAAACTAGTTATGTTTTTATGATTTTTGTGACATGCTTTTTTTGTTGAAAATAGATAATAATGTATATAAGCACTTATGTGCATGTTGCAAAAGTAATAAAAGGATTGGCAATGCAGGATAATGTTAAAAAGTAGAAAATATTAAGAAAAGAAAATTGTAGTGCTCATGATCTACATTATTATTCCTAAAGATTGTTTTTAACAATTCTGATAATCTTTATTATGGCAGGTATCTGAAGAATCAGATACAAGAGGAGGAAAAGCCTAGATTTCATTTTTTTAATAGTTTTTTCTTTCGAAAGCTGGCTGATTTGGACAAAAATCCATCTAGTGCTTCGGATGGAAAAGCAGCATTCCTACGTGTTCGTAAATGGACTAGAAAAGTAAATTTATTTGAAAAGGACTATATCTTCATTCCTGTGAACTTCAAGTAGGATTCCATCACAGTTTTGCTTCTTTTATTGTCTCTATTTGTATTCAAGTTCTGATCAGCGTTAAATTATGGCAGTCTTCATTGGAGTTTAATAGTCATATGTCATCCTGGTGAAGTGGTTAATTTTAATGGTAAGGTCTCTGTTTGTGATATTTATTATGGAACTATATCGCCAAAGGTTTATGTTATAAATTATGATACATATTTCAGATAAAGAGTTGGACAACTCACTCAAGGTACCCTGTATATTGCATATGGATTCTATAAAAGGAAGCCATAGCGGTCTGAAAAACCTGGTGCAGAGGTATCTTAGAACGTCTCATTTGCTTGCTTTTATTTCTTGCTCTTATCCTTAGAACTTCTCAGCTTATTCCTTGTACTTTCCATATTCTCATTTTGCAAGTTGAAATCAGAGTGTTATACATTAATCTCGTCTCATCTGATAATGACAGTTACCTGTGGGAAGAATGGAAAGAGAGACATAAAGATGCATCGGAAGAAGACCTTTCAGCATTATTTTCAAATTTCCGTTTTCTCCCTCTTGCGGTATTGTCTGATAATACTTTGATGACTTTCAAATAAGAAGCACAAAGAAAATGATTCTTCCTTTAAATTCTTACTAGCTACTTGTGTCGAACAAAAAAAGTTTCAGTTTTATTTGCACATAAATAGATTCTACATGGTCCAGGGAACTACTAGAAAAATTGCTGTCTCCACATAAAAAATCTCTGATAGTGATATTGATTAGCATGAAAATATTTGCTGTCACTGTTGAAATGTGTCTATCGTTCTTATAAAATACAGGTATTTTTGTTTCTATCCATCAATATGATAAGAAAGTTTTGTGCAAACCATTTGTGTACGGGCACTTGAAAACGAAAATTCTATCACTTTATAATTTTAACTTTCCACTTCATATGATGTGGTAAAAACAGAGGGAGTAATATGCCATTATTATTGTGGGTTAACGAGGAACCTTTTTGTTCTCTGTTCTTAAGTTTGTTTTCACTAATGTTTTGTGACTGATTTCTCATTCCATGACAGTTGCCACAGCAAGAAAACTCATACGATTGTGGTCTCTTTCTGCTGCACTACCTAGAGCTCTTCCTTGCTGAAGCTCCTCTTACTTTCAATCCATTCAAATTAACTAAGTTATCCAATTTCGTAAGTGGTTTCCTTAACTTAGTTTTGAGCTTATGTCAAACTTTTTAGAGAGAATCATTAAAAAAAGGTCATGGGAAAAAAATTGTCATTCTAAAATTAATTAATCACTCGTTTTATTATAAATTGTCAAAGAGTGGCTAGTAATTAACCACTTATTAAATTAGTTAACCATTTAATGGGTTAGTTTTTTTGAAGTTAGAAGTATTTTGGCCTGTGAATCTTTTGTTCTGTTTTCTCTATTTGGTTGATCTTTATCTGAGCTGTTGATCATGCCTTTATTAGTGTAACATCTACCAATTTCTGGAGTTCCTTGCCTAGTTGTCTTTATGTTATCTGTTTTATTATTACTCAAGGTAACTGGCAACTTTATTATTGATTCATATGGTTCCTTATTGCAATTTTCTCAACTTTGTTTATCTTCATGAGATATGATAATTCCTATTCTAATATTACATCTCCCAATTTTTGTAGTTTCTTGCCTAGTTGTCTTTTTTTTTACCTGTTTTAACATTCTAAGGGTAACACTGACACTTTTATTGTTGATTTATATTGTTTTTTATATGGTTTTGACCCTTCATAACTATTATTTTTCCAGCTCAATGTGGACTGGTTTCTGCCTGCCGAAGCTTATCTCAAGCGAACACTGATCCAGAAGTTGATCTTTGAACTCGTAGAAAACCATGCTTCACATGCAATCTCGTCCTCTGACTGTAGTGATGACCACCGATACATTGAAAATAATGAGAATGGAACTAGCCTTGAGCATCCTGAAGTTCATAGGTTGTTGAAAACTTCCCATGCTGGGCAGGGAATAGAAATTACTCTACTGTCCGGATCGTCTTTGGGTCCTCAATCCTTAAACAACTCAGGCATGGTTCTTAAGGATCTTTTTGACCCAGGTGCTGTGTCAGGAAACAACTTGGCACAGTGCCAATCTTTAGACCAGCGTTCATCTGATTATCATTTCAATAGTTCGATATTTACGATGGAGGTAAGCACTTTTATATGTCTGCATGTGCAATTGTTTTTTCGGATATCATTTGAATTTCTCCTTTGTGCCTGTATAGTATCCTTTTCCAGCATGTTTTTTAGATCGGCCAGAATGCCTCATCTGACTCGCCGAGATTTTGAGCCTTTGGGCTAAACGAGGCTTCTATACTAGTCGAATAATTTTTACTGGGTGCATTGCATTTTATCCGATGACACTCACTTGGGGCCTGTCACCTCCTGGGGCATATTTCCTAACATAGTTATTCAGTGATGCGCATATTTTTACATTCTGAAAGGCATAAAATATTGTGAAACTTATGCCCCACTTTTTTTGTTCCATTTAATAGGAAAACTCAGATCTTGGTGAGCAATTTATGTATTTGGCCACAGATACCAATTTCCAGCAAGTGGCTGGAGTTACACCTCAAGCATGTTCTTTGCCTTTCCTTCCCAAAGATAGTAGAAATGGGACTAATCACAGACCCGAAATCTCTTTGCAAGAGGCCGAGTCGTCTCCAAGTAGTGCATCTGATGATACAGAAGACATATTGATCACTGAAAACTGTCCTCACAATGGGAATGAACCAGCAGCATCTAATGAGGCAGAACAAGGTGAAAAAGACTGTTCACCCATGGAAAATACTGAACAATTTATAGATAATTCTGGTTCTGCTTGCAACAATTTGTCAATTCCCTCAGTTGTGGGAATTTCTCAGGACTCCATTATGGAGTGTGATGGCTACAAGAATGGAGATATTCACTCTAACTGTCAGGAAACTCCTACAGAAACACTGCATCGAGTTTCTGATGCAATAGATGAGGAGGACGCATGTGATGATTGTCAGATGATCGATGGCATGGCACCTAATATTTGTGAGGAACAAGCTGCAAAGAGGAGGCGTCTTATGCCTCTGCAATGCATAAGTGAGGGAATTGAGACAGAATCTAATATGTAGATATTGGTGGTTACGACTTCTTTTACCTTTGTTTTACAATTGTTCACGTTTTACTCTGCTAATATGTGCATATCGTTGGTGCTTGGTAGTAACCTTTGTTTTAATGACGTTCTGCGATCTAGGTTGGGAAAATATCTGCTATTTTAGATACTACAATTTTAGTACATCAATAGTAGTCTTATTTTTCTTGATGAAAACTTTTCAAGTTCATTCTCCTTTATCCATCTCTTGCATCCCGAACTCCATGTTGCAAGTTTATAATAGTTACTTTTATGCATGTGAAACTTTTAATGCAGGGTTACTATGTTGTTAATCAAATTGAGAAATACAAATTTCCATGCAAGGAAGATTACTCTACTTTTCCCTTTTCTTTCCAAACAAATTTAAGTTGAAAATGAACCTAAAGCCCAACGACGCCATAGACAATAATCATAGATTTTTAAATAATTATTAACTCACATTTTACAATTTTCTTTCTATGCGAAAATTAAATTTTATTTGCTTACTAGTTTTATATTTGTGGAAATTATAATTAAATCAAGTGGCTTCTCGAAAATAAATAAATAAATAAAAATGTTACTCCAGTAGAAATATAAAAGCATGTAGTAGTATCCTTAAATTAATTACCGTACGTTTGTTAGGTATTCTTGTCTTGATTGTGTATGCGGTGATGCATGGATGGAGAGAATGGATATGAAATGTGAAAAATAATTGAGACTGCGAAAGACAGGACAAAGGGATCTCCGTATAGCATAGTATCCACGTGCTTTCATTTAAATAACATTCATTTTCGCGCCACGCGCCACGCGCCAAACAACCCCCGTACTCTATGCTTCGGGGTATCCGCAGTTATGTCTCTCTTGCTTCCCCACTTTACACCACACATCTATCCCTTCAATATTTCTGCTTCTATTCCACCCATATAAATCCAACAACATCTCCAATTTCAAAGTCATACAAAAACAAAATATTTTTGAAAATAAAAAAAAGATACTACCACTATTTTGTTGTGTTAGGTTGGCTCTCAATAACAAACAAATGCTCCTATGCTAAAGTTGGTACTAGTAACTGTTAAGCTACTGTAAAGATACAAATGCAACAAGAGAGGAAATAGTTCTAGTACGTTGTTGAGTCAGAACAGAACACATATTGGGTTCTCTCACACACACACACACTATTGCTAAAAATGAAATGAGAAGCCGGCGATAAATTACAAAAATCGCAACCGTACATCTTGTGTTCTAGAACTAGATACCAATCCCTCCCTCTCTTTACTCTCTGCGCCTATTGTTATTATTGCTTGCTGCTGCTGCTACACCTATTGCTTGAAAATGGTAACCTACTGAATCCCGTGATCTCAGACACACTTCTCGAATTAATTACACTTCTGCCATTTCTATTCCTATTCTTCACTCTCCCTGACGACTCACTCATTATCATCATCTCAGCCGTTAGATACAACAGATCACACGGCTGTACATCACTCCACCGTTGATCTCTGTGGACCCCACTACTCACCTTCGGTGACACAATTATCCTGTGTTCCAACCTCCTCCGTTCCACGCTACTCCTCTTCTCCGTCTCTTCTTTCGTTAACAACATCCCGTCTTTTCTGGGACCCACAAAACAACTCCCAATCCCAATTCCAACGCTCGCATGCGCATTCTCGTTTTTCTTTCTAGAACTATCCAATGACCATCGAAACGACGCCGTTTTCCTTCGTTCTCGTTCCCATTCCTTTTCTCCTACCGACGAATGTCTCTTTCGGTAATACTCTATTCCTCTTCCTCTTTCAATGTCCACAAATTCATCTAATTCTTTTTTATTCTGATTCAATTGCAATTGCGACGATGTTGATGTTGTTGTTGATGATGAGTTTTCCACGACGAGAAGAATATCTTCGGGATCCACTCTGTAACGGCAAAGAGGACAAGTTGAATGTGCTTCTAACCATGTATCTACACATTCCACGTGAAAAGCATGTTTACATTTCGGCAATAACCGTAGAATCTCCGAATATTCGAATTTGGAAAGACAAACCGCGCAATCTAGACCGTCTTTTTGACCTAAAAGTGATCCAAATCTGAAGATTGGCAACGATTCAACTATCGAACGGTTTATGCCGGAGTTTTTTCTACCGGCGGTGAGTGATGAGATTCCGGCGGCCGTACTACTGCTACTGTCGATGTTAATAGTTTCGGCGGTGGTTGTGGTGCTGAAGTGTTTGATGTAGAGAAGGAGAAGGAAGGTGAAAGAAAAAGTGACGGTGAGAACGCTGATGACAATGGCTACGCTTGGTTTGAATGTTGAGAAGGTGTGTTGTTGTTGTTGTTGTTGTTGAGGAATGGAAGTGGCATCATCTTGAGGAATGGGAGTTGGAGGTGGACTAGTTGTTTGTGTTTGTGTGTTGTTGTGTTCTGTGAATGCAACAACGGTTAGAATGAGAGTAGTGAAGAAGTAGAGGGAGAAAGTGAAAGATGAAGTAGCCATGTGATAGAGGTGGTTGTGTGTTAGCAATTAAAGAGACAGATAGACAGAGAGTGTGAGAGAGAGTTGTTGGATCAAGTTGAAGCAGGTGAATGTGAATATGAATGGAGAATGGAGAATGGAGATTAGATTAGTACTATTAATTTTCAATCATGTGGGGGGGGGGGGGGGGGGTGAACTCAACTGAACGGAACGGAGGACACTGAGTGAGCCATTTATCTGTCAATTAATATAGTGGCTATTTTTGGACACATTCTATGCTTGGGAAAATATACGTACACTTGCTTTTTTTATTCAACTAGTCTTTTCTTTTTCCTTCTTGTAACTTGTTAATCCTCTTATTTTTAGGATAAACAAATTCCACTCATTTCAATCTCCAACTATTGATTAAATTTTAATTCTCCTTAATATTTCGTTTTAACTTTAATTTATTATGATTGGTTTTACGTGGAAGCCAAAGAATTAAAGAACAAAGTAATAATTGATGTCTTATATTCGATATCTATTTCATATAATATTATTAGGGTTATGTTAATGAGTGTCTTTGTTAATAAATAAAACTCTTTGGACTCACATAAACAACTAAAAAAATAGCTATATCATTGAATATTTTTATTTTATTTATACATGGTGTCCAAATGTTTGTGTTTAAATATTATACTCATTTCTATGTATATGCAAGTAAAGATAAAAGAGACAAGTGTTCTTGAAGTAGTTGGACGGATCTAACGGCATCTCATCATCATGATTCATAATTCATACACTGCATAGGATTAGGACGAAAAGTTTGTATGGAGCAATCTATCATTTTCTCAAACAGACTATACTATGCGAGATGATGGACCACAGAGACCATTCATAATTTCATATATATATATATATATATATAGGTCTTCCCCTCTTAATAAAAAAAACTTAGCCCTTTTCTATATTAAGTTATTTGGCCACTTTGTTAAAGTCACGAGCTACCGCGCTAAAATCGTAAAGATGTATTTTTAGATTAAATTTAAAATTAATTTAATATTTTGAATAAATTTTTAATTAAAATTAAATTTAAAATAGTTACTTAGAAAAAAAAATTAAAATATTTTGATAAAAAATATCAATATTTTTCGAGAAAAATAAATATAAAAAAAATTTTGATTAAATTTTTTTTGAAAAACCATTTTAAAATTTTTTTGGCAATTTTTTTTTTATTTTTTCTCAAACACTTTTTTTGTGATTGTTTTTGAGAAAAATAAATATAAAAAGAATACAAGAAAAAAAGTTTCAATTTTTATCAAAAAGTGATTTTTTTTTTAAAGAAATTCA
>JBBPBT010000685.1:12574949-12595346 GCA_037974875.1 Cicer bijugum
ATAACAAAACACATTTTTTATTCAAACACTATGTAGTTTTAATTTATCCATCGCATTAGGAGATACTTACAAGCAATATCACACTTTTGTCAAACATAATAATTTTTCTTTCTTTATATTTTAAATACACTTTTATCTCTAGATTATTTTAAAAAAAATCATCATTTGCATTAAAAAAGGAGAAATAAATAAGTTAACATTAATTTTGCAAATTAATTATAGAAAACTGTATTTTAACGGATTCGTAGGGTGTTAATACCTTATTTACATATAATTGACTTTCTAACTCAAAATTTGAATTCAAAGACGTTTTTTTAAGGGTTTTATAATATTTTTCCCATTTTAAAATAAATTTTAGTGTTGACTTAATTGAATTTGAGAAATAGTAAAAAATTTAAGCCCAACACATAAAGATAGTTATTTCCTTTTTGTTGGTATTTATTGAAGTAACAATGTCGATTTACAAGAAATGGGGTTTGAATTGTAAATGCATCTTTTAAAAATTCCTGTTAAAACTTAAGAAAATAACTCAAGAATGATCTTGGTTATGAAAACAGAAAATTGAGAACGTTCTTGGTTTTTGTTATAAAACAGAGAACGTTCCTAGATTAGCTTAAAATAGAAAATCAGTTTATGTTTTATCTTAGTTAATCAATTCAGTATGATAAATAAAGAGATAGGAAATAAAATACCACACAAAGATTTATTCTGGTTCACCCAACGTGGGTTACGTCTAGTCCTCACACTGTGAGATTTTTCACTAAGTGTTTAAAAGCAAAGAATCTTCTTTATCTTACAACACCTAGTCTAGATCAACCTTGATCTAATTCAATCTCTATTACTTTCCACCTAGAAAGCAATAACAACACCTATCTAACCTTGATAGGATGTAATCTTAAATAAACTATAAATAAACTTTTATAGTTTGAGTTTTTACAATTGGATTTTTTTTGTCAGAATATGAGATTTCTCAACTCTTGTTTGAGAATAGATTCTTTACAAAGGATCTAATGATAATTGCGCAATCTAATATATGAATATGAATTAGCAACTGTTTTGCGAAAAGCAGAATGTATGATAGCATCTGTTTTGCATAATTTCAAGTATGTATGTGATTGATTTATGGATTTCTCGACACTTGAATTTCTTACCTTGATTCTGGATATTGGCCTTTTATTTATAGGATGTAGAAGCACTGAATGAAGGTGCAAAAGAGCTATTGGAGAGGCTCTGTTATTTTGACTGAATCAATATTTCAGAATAAAAATAATCCTTCTTTGAAAACAGCTTTTTAACTTTTCTGGTTTAGCATTTAAAGCAGTTATGTCCTTTTTTAGAAAGAACCTTTGACATTTCTTCATTGATCTTGGATGATACTATCTATGTCTTGAGTCTTGAATGTAGCCATAGAAGTTTGGAGAAGAATTATAAGTCATTTCAGAAGAAATACACTGTTGCTGAAATTGTGCAGAAAACCGAAAATGATTAACGTTCTTGGTCTGTCAGTTTGATCTTTCTTGAGCTTCAATAATCATCCTGGAGTTCCCGTTTTAATCATTCTGGATGTCCTTTGCAATTGTCTTGTCATATGTCAAGGTTGATCGAACTTTCTTGACAATTTGATTTTTGGAGTTATAAACTGTTTTGATTTTTGTCTGACTTTGAGTCATTTTATTGTAGAGATCAGATAACCTTTTTGAGCTTGGATGAATCCTATTTGTTCCTTGTCATGTACTGATTAGATATGAATAAATTTCCAGGACATATTCTTTGTTAACGAGATAGAAAAAGTTTGATCAACATGCTGTGATGAACATTTTTGAAACTGGAGATCATTCTCTATTTTGATGCTTTGGCTTGATTCTGTTTTTAATTAAATTCACTCAAAAACACATGTTAAATTAACATAACATTTTAGGATCATAATTAACTTTCTTAATTAACCTTTGTTTGTTTTCATCAAAACTTTAAATACAGAGTTTGTCTCAACATTTATGACTTTTTTATATTAATAATTCATTTACATTTGTATCCCTTAAATTTTGATAATGATTTAAAGTAAAGAAGATAATATTCTTTTATAATTATTTATGTTTTCATTTTTATGATTGAAGTCAACCGGTTCTTGACCGAGTCAACGCGCGTCCGGTTGAATTGATGGACCAATAATAGGTCCGGTTAAAATAAAACATCAATTTATTTAAAAAAAGGTGCAATATCGATCAGACTGCAGGTAACAACTGATTTTTTTGTAGGCTTAATTGCAATTTTGGTCTTCTATTTTAGCAGAATCGCAAAAGTAGTTATCCCATTTTGTTTATCCCCAAATTTGGTCCTCCAAACAGGATTTTGGTCCAAAATTTGATGAAATTTTATTTTTTAAAATCTTACTACACCATTTATGATAATATATTTTAGGTATAATTGTTGCAAATGAGATCTTGAGACATTTTGTGACTTAAATAAATGCAAAAAAAAATGAAATTTCATGAGGTTTTAGATTAAAATTCTGCTTGGGAGACCAAAACTGAGAAGAAACAAAATAAGAAAATTTCTTTCGCGATTCAACTAAAATAAAAAGATCAAAACTGCAATTAATTTTTTTTTTTTTTTTTTTATAAAAATGAAGAATTCTGTACAACACAATGCCGAAAGTCACCCAAAAATCAAAACACAAAATATAGCCATTTTTAAAAAGAGAAAGAAAAAAAAATAGGACTTTGTTTCAGCAGTGTGTGCATGTGCATGTGCAAGTGGAAGGATTTGGTGCACGGAAATTGTTTCAGACCCTAATTTTTGTTTAGATTAGTGAGTGTACTATTTTTCAAAAACATTTTAAATTAGTTTTTTAAGTTGGGCCGGCCCAAAAATATATGCAGCCTGCAATTGTCTGGCTTGATAGGAGCCAATGGAAGCTCTACCAAGATACATCACAAACAGTATTCTTGTTTTCTCGATAATAAAAATTAATTTGAATTTTTTAAAATGAAAAGTTAGTAAAATAAAGAAATAAATGTTATTAATATATCCATTCATAATTGGTAATGTTCAAATAACATATGATGAAAATAGTTATTCTAAATGCATCTATGCATCAGTTAGTCCTTTTAAGTCATTTGCTTTTAACAAATTAGCTCTTCAATTTTTTTTTAATATGTTAGCTCTTTCTTTAAGTTAATATTTTTAACAAGTTAGACTTTAAAATCTATAAGAACGTTTACAGTATTAACCTTTTAAACACATTTTGTTAAAACAAATATTTAAGAGTAGTTCAACAATTCAAAATATAACAATAAAAAAAATTGAGAGATTACTACGACTTTAAAATTTTGAATACCATGACTACATAAAATTAAATTGTTTCCGTTGGTTCCTTAATTTTTTGCCTACATGTTTTATTTTAGTTCCTTAAATATAATTTTGTTAACCACTTTAATATTTTTGTTAATTTTAATGAAAAATGTTAAATCATGGCTACGTGTAAGTGTGTTACTTTGGTATGGTGACTAGATGACTAAGTCACCCTCATTTTTCTTCTTCTCCTTCTAAAAACATAAATAAAAAAAAATTAAAATTCATTCATTCATTGACCACCACTTCCTCTCTTCAAAACATGATAGACCAAAGTGTTATATAATGCCTTAATTTTGATGTGTTTCGGGATTCTTCTTACGGTCCTTTTCTTACTTTAATAAGACGCAGTTGAGAATTTCACCCTTATGCTGATGAAGAAAATTCAAGGATGGCAGAATCCTTGAAAACAATCTAAATGGGTTACTTTGTCTCTTTTGTTTTTGAAAAAATCATTTAACTTCTCAAATGGATTCGTGATTAATTTGTATGGCTAAAATAAATTAGTCTTCCCACCAGACAAATGGATGGATCATAAAAGTGATAACAACTACAACTACAAAGCTTCATTTGGATTCAGCCAAAGCCAATAAATATATGAAATGTTATGAATCTGAGCCTTAACCGCTACATTACCAAAAGATCATGAGTCATCACATATCCGATCCAACTACATGGCATTTCTATGTCCACATGAAACTGCAACATTATTTACGATTTTTTTTTCATTGCAAATTATTCTGTTTTATAAATATAGTTTCATATTATCCATGAACGCCAGAATGAGACGTTTATATCTTTTATTTATCGATATTTAAATATAAATAAAAGTTAAAATATATTAAATTAAA
This sequence comes from Cicer bijugum, assembly GCA_037974875.1. Classification (NCBI taxonomy): domain Eukaryota; kingdom Viridiplantae; phylum Streptophyta; class Magnoliopsida; order Fabales; family Fabaceae; genus Cicer; species Cicer bijugum. Next base: position 12,579,152 of record JBBPBT010000685.1, read on the forward strand.
TCAAATCAATTATATTTTAACTGAGGTAGGTAGTATAAATTATAGTTTAAGTGGAAGTATTTTCATATTTAAGTTTGGAGATAATCTATGTTATATCTTAATTAGTTTTAAGTTTAAATTTAATAGGAGAGCGTTTGACTCTTATGAATTATTTTGGTAAAAAGTAGCAGATAGTACATGAATTTATAACAAATATTATATTTGTTAATTGATAGTTAATAAATAATAAATTAGAAAATTAAATTTAGAATGTTTGATAAAATTAATGGTTGAATTAAACGGATAAATATATAATAACATGTGTTGGGTATTCAATTATAAGTTGTTAGTGCACATTGATCCATACACCTAATGCCCTTAAGGTTTTGGGTTGATATGTGGTGTCTAAATCTCTTGTTAATCCCAACAACATTAAAATATATTTTAAATTAATATTTATATATTTTTAATTAATATAATGAGTGTAAAATATGAGAGAAAGTATGATATACTGTGAGTCAGAAGCTCAAATAAGAATAGTATCTCAAAAATTACAATAAGCTTGTAAAAAAATATAATAAATTTGTGATTCGTGTCATAAAGTTGTTACCAATCAATCTTATACGAGCCTATATGCTATAGTTAACATTTACAAGCGGTCAATTTGACCTTACCAAATAGACACATTAATATCATCCTATCGATCTAAAAAAGTTAGTCTCCACAATGATTGTGTATGAGATACTTAATTTTAAAGTTACACAAACATATAGTTTCACACTCACAAAAAAATCAATGATATTGTCATGTTTGTTTCTATCCATAGAAATGTTTATAGGGTTCTTGTACCTTTTTAAAGTGTGCATTACAATTTTCAGAATAATTAAGGTGAGCAGAGAGACTTTGAAACTATGAAATTAGTTGTGAGGATGGCAAAAAACGATGTTGGCTTTAGTTAAGATGTCCTGTTACTACTATACTAGCCACTAAGTTTTTTTTTTTCTTCTCGAGTATGTTCCATCAGTATTGTTGACATTTTTGTTCTATCTCACATTTTGGTGTTAGAGTTAATTAAGTCACATACCAAAACAAAATAAGTTTTTTTTGTGTTGCAAAAATAAGAAGTTTACTATATGAAAAAGAGGATAAAATCCTTAGACATAAAATAAAATAGAACTAAGATATATATTTATATTTGAGAAATAAAAGCCTAGATTCTAATAAGATTATTATGATTTTCTCTTTATTTGATGTGACACATAACTCTTACAAAATTGGTGTTATGATTAATGTGAAAAAAAAAGAAAATCACAATCTTGTGAATATAATCTCTAGCATGTATGATATAAAAAAAATATTCTTTTAGAAATTTAAAATATAATTTGCTCAACGAAAAAGAACCTCCATGTCAAAGCTGTAGTTCAAATTTTGATGTAAGATCTAAAATAAAAATACAACCTCGAGTGATTGGTGTCCAAATTTTGAGCTGAAATATAATATATAACAATCAGTTTGTGATTCTAAAAAAAAATAATACTAGCTTTTTGTTCAATTTATTTATTTTTTGACATAAAATATACATTTCCAAATCATATCAAAAAGGAAATTCCCAAAAAATATAAAACTTGATTTAAAAAAAAAATAACAAAGAAGATTGGGTCCCACATGTGAAAACAAATAAATACCTCCCATATTTCCCTTGCCTTCATCAAGAATTAGAAAGCGCCGGCGCGTTTTCTTCTCTTCTTCACAACACAAGAAAGCCTTCACCCATCACTTACATTAACCAAATAGTTAATTCTCCTAATCTGCATCATTAACTATAAACATGGGTGTTAAGGGTTTTCTAGAAGGTGGCATTGCTTCCGTTATTGCAGGAAGCACCACTCACCCACTCGACCTCATCAAAGTTCGCATGCAACTTCAAGGCGAGACCCTCCCACTTTCACACAATCTTCGTCCCGCTTTTGCTTTTCACTCTTCACACCCCTCAATACTTCCAACTACACCCCCCTCCGTCTCAGGACCTATCTCCCTCGGCCTCCGCATTGTTCAATCCGAAGGCGTCTCTGCTCTTTTCTCCGGTGTGTCCGCCACCGTCCTCCGCCAAACTCTCTATTCCACCACCCGCATGGGTCTCTACGACCTCCTCAAACAAAACTGGACTGATCCCGATGTAGGAACAATGTCTGTAACAAAAAAGATAACGGCGGGTTTAATCGCCGGCGGGATCGGCGCCGCAGTAGGAAACCCTGCTGACGTGGCGATGGTTCGTATGCAAGCCGACGGTCGACTTCCGGTGACTGAACGACGGAACTACAAAAGCGTATTCGATGCGATTAAGAGAATGTCGAATCAGGAAGGGATTGGTTCTCTGTGGCGCGGTTCAACGCTTACGGTGAACCGGGCGATGATCGTAACGGCTTCTCAGTTGGCTTCGTATGATCAATTTAAAGAGACGATTGTGGAGAAAGGGTGGATGAAGGATGGATTTGGGACCCATGTGTCAGCGAGTTTTGCGGCGGGTTTTGTGGCGGCAGTTGCTTCGAACCCTATTGATGTGATAAAGACTAGGGTTATGAGTATGAAGGTGGAATCTGGTGGTGAGACTCCACCTTATAATGGTGCACTTGATTGTGCGATTAAGACTGTTCGTGCTGAAGGACCTATGGCTCTTTACAAGGGTTTTATTCCTACAATTTCAAGGCAGGGTCCTTTTACTGTTGTTCTTTTTGTCACGCTTGAACAAGTTAGGAAGCTGCTCAAGGATTTTTGAATTTTTTTATACACTATTCATTATTTTTTCTCAGATCATCGATGCACCAGTTCTGTTACTTATTAACTCATAATTTTTTATTCTATTTTATGTAGGGATTAGTATTTTTTACGAGGTTTTCATGTTGCTCATAATATTTTACATTGATTATATTATTTATTTACTTATTTATACTATTCTCAAACTTTTTGAAGGCCAACTTTTAGCTAAGACCTTAGTAAGTGGAATTCATGCGGTCAACTAATTTGAATGGATGAATTATGAATCACCAAGGGACAAAACTTTCTTAACTTTACAATACTTAATGAAGAACCAGACACTAATTGGTACTATTGAAATTGAACGGGAGCTCGGATCTATATAGCTCATGATTTAACTGTTTCAAACTGCTTTATTATATAATCTTTTATATTTTCTCAACAAATTGTCTCAAAAAATAGTATAAGGGAAATTACCTAAAGTGTTATTCATGAAAACGTGTTACGCGGGAATAAGAGCCATTAGGAGATAAAACTTAATAAGTTAATCCAAATTTAAATAGAACGAAAGTAAGTAGTTATAATTGCTTATATTTAAAACTAAAATTATGAGTATTTTTTTTGCTCATATTCTAAATCGGAATAGTACTAATTAAGAAAATTGGACTAGTCTAAATTCCTTTTAGAATCCTCTATTTGTTAGTTTTTTTTTTTTTTTTTTTTTATTGTTTTGACCTTAAAGTCCGCATCACTAAATCTCAAAGGTATTGTCCGCCTTGGATATGCCGTGAGTCCTAATGGTTTTGTCCTATGAAAAAATATCTTAGTGGTTTTGAGGAATGAAAGAGTAATTTATAAACTATCATTAACCTCAATTACACAGTGATATGAAACTTTTTGGTGTAACCGGAACAATTAGCTTCATGGGCATATTTGTGAGTCATGGAGCTTTTAGCTTCCTCTATTCAGATTAAGAGTCTGATTATATGAAGATATCACAAGATTACTTACTAAACAGTATGTCAAAACAAAGAAACTTGGACAAAGGGTTATCTGCTTAATAATGCTTTGCCAGCTTATGCCAAACTACTGAAGGCTATTGCAGTTACAAATACTACAATGTAATTGCAAAACCATCATGCTGTTCACCGAGTCAGTAAAAACCAGCATGTTAGGTTACAAAAAGTTCAGTTTATGTATGCTTTGCACATCCTGTTTTTCTTTTTTGGGTAAATGAACTTCACTGCATTTGAATACAGGCTTTTGTGCCTACCTTAGCAAAGAAGGATTCTTCTCACAAACCACACAACATTGTTGAAGACATAAACAATGATTGCACAAGTGAACAAGAAAAAACAATGACCGATTTCAATAGCCCTGTATCATCTGGATTTTGCGCTGTAACAAAAACCTGGCATAGTATCATCGACCTTTATCCACATTATAAGACTGATGATGATGGCCTTCTGATCTTCCTCTTTCCAAGTATGTTGGATGTTGATCCCATCCTTCTGAGTGGTAGCCTGGCTGACTATCCGATTTTTTCAGTTTGTCCGAATTCTGATGTGATTTACCTTTGCTCGATCCTTTTTCCGGAAGCTGGAGTGACTGAGAACTGTCCATGACTCTACCCTTTTCGGGGTTTGGCACATCAGATCCTTTAAACTTACTGTTGGGAGATGGAAGTGTTTGGTGACGTTCAGATCCTTTTCTTTTATCCTGGTTGCGTGAAGAGTAACTCGACTCTCGGCTTCCTCTATCCGCATTTTGTAGTTCATTTACAGCTTGACTCCGGCCCACCTTCAAAAAGTTCAGTCTGGATGTCAGTTTTGTGATTGCAGAAGTATTTGCTCCCTGTTGTGAAAGCATTTAAATAAATAAGTCTATCTACTCCACTAGTCCTATCAAGTTGCATTATGACTCATCAGGTTTTTCTTATTTGGAACACACAAAGAAATTAGTCACAACACAAGACTAACAAGTAGTTATCTGGTCACAGTTCGAATTATACAATTTGAAGAAGGTGCTGATTTTTATGTAGATTCATAGCCAAGTTTCTGATACCTACCTCACCCCTTGAACTGGATTTCTTGGAACTAGTTGGTGGCTGTTTGTTTGGTAAAGGTGTTGACTCCGGCTTTCTCTCAGTATCACTGTCTGTTCCACTAAGATAGGTGTCCTGTCGTGACATTGCCAAATATCCATGGTTTAAGAAATGTTAGATAGCTAAAGATCCTATTAACCGTAGGATATATCGTACACCTTACAAACCAGTTTTATGAAGTTAAGTTGGGAACACAACCCAAATTCTCAAAATATATTTATAATAATATATCATTAGAGTATTGCAATCATATCCTTAATAATGACACTGACACTATGGAACAAATCCGTATTAGATTTACCTTATTTATTGACCTTTCAGATTGTGATGTGGCAGCACCTTCAGCATCTGCCTTATGTTTCCTGTCAAAAAGATTGCCCATGAAGAGTAAAATTTAATAACCATTGAAAATAAACAATCAAAAAAAGAAAAAAAAACATACTGAAAACTGTAATAGAAACAGTCAAAGTGCCAAAAAGGCAAGTACAAACATACAGGATGAAAGGACGTGAGCAACAAAATTTTATCAAAATTGAAGCAATTAGGAGTCTGAGATTGTAAAAATAAGGAGAAAAGACTGCAGTAACAAGGACACGGGCAGTGATACGATAAACATACGATTTTCTTTCCTTATTTGATGACGACCGCGATGGATTACTGATATCTGAAGTAGATCCATAAGTCTGCTCAAGTTTAACCTTAAGCCGCAGCCCAATCTCCTCAACCATCCGCTCTAACTTGGTAAGATCCACTTCTACCAGAGCTAAATCCTCAAGTTCTGCCCTAGTCTGCATAAGATGTGGATCTTATGAATTAGTTGAATGGCCAAAAGACATTATTAATCATCATTGAGTAAATTTGGTGGCACTCTTCATCAATACTGACATTGGCTAAATCAGAAACTCGAGAACTACCTCAAGAGTTGCCCGGGAATTCTTTTCCTTGTGCAACTGTTCCTGTAGTCTAGCCACCTGTGAGAAGAATATTTTAGACGCAATCTTAAATTTATTTTTATGGTGAAAGAGGGTAACTCAGTTTCACAATGAACATACATCTTGCTCAAGTGCCGAACGCCGCTCTTGCAATTCTTTCTTTCGTTCATCTATCTTAGATTGCAGCTTTTCATTTGCCTTCACCTACAGACAGCAAGTAAAACTGGCTATTGACTTCGAAGAAAATAATTACAACACATAAACAAGGTTATCCATAAAAGAAATGAACAACAGATACCTCATCTGCAATTTCGTTTTGTAGTTTTGTTCTAGCAGCTTCGAGCCTTTCAATTTCATCTCTATATATTGTTAAACATAAAATTAGTGGACAGAGAAACATGAAGAAACTGATAGATGTCATTTACTCTATGAACTAGATATACTAACACAAACACCGAACATGACACTGGTAATAATTTGAGAAAATGAATTAATTGAATGTAATTAATGTATCGGTAACGTGTCGGTGTCCGACACCGATACGTGCCGGACAACGGGAGACGTCTACGATTAGAAGTATTGGTGCTACATAGCCATTACTTACTCCTCTTCAATAGGAAAATCAATGGATTCCATGGAGAGGTTCTTCCTTGCCTAGACAAAATACGAAAGACATAAAAACTCAAACTGTTTAGCACATAGTCAACTTAGCTCTAAAAAAAAGTAAGAAACAAACACTAATGGCATAAGCTTTAGCCAAATAAGGGTAAGTGACAAAGACATAACTGGCAATATAAAAATTGAATTGTTAATTTTGAAAAGAGTTACTCACAGAGGTGCGCCCCAACATGGTTCGTTGCCGAGGTGCTGGACCATTGGACATGGTTGCAGATTTTTTCATTTGTGAAGGGCTAGGAGAATATGAATTATGCATACTACTACTATCTTGATCAGTGGAAACTTCTCCAACTATATCAGCAGGCTTATTGGACTGATCTGCATAAGCTGCCTTCTTTGGACTCATGAGATTTTCACTTCTTTCGCTATTTTCATGTTGAGTTGGCGAGCTTTCACGTGACTTTACTGATGTTTGATTGACTTTAATTTCTTCACTCACATTTGATGATTTTGAACTTGAATTAGAATGATCACGATCCTGTCCATTACAACAAATTAGAATTAGAAGTTTAAGTTTACTCTTCTCATCTCCTCTCACCCCAACCCCCAAGTGGCAGTGATTGCATCCATTTGTCACTGACTTGGAGAAAAAAGCTAAGATGTGTATATTATATTGATGAGATCAACTTTATACAACTAGTTAATCAAAGTTTTAGGAGCATTTTTTAAGAGCTGGATTATGGGTTGTATAATTTACAACTTTACTTGAATTAGTCCAATAATATGAAATGAAAAATACTTGCTCCTAATTGACATGAAATAAATAAATCTGGCATTGACCTTGTCATTGTAATCATCAGCCTCAGAGTCTCCTTCAGTGTAGGATTCGCTTACAAGATCATCTTCTCCTTCTTCATCAGACTCGTGTATTGATTCATCTTGGTCATCATCATCATAATCCTCATCATAGGATAGATCATCGTCACTACCCTCCTCACTCTCAGATCCACTCTCTTCTGAGTCAGTGTATATATCAGGGGACACAGAACCTTCCTGCTACAACATTAATAAGTTAGGATTCTAAAGAGACAATAATAATATTAAAAACTTATCCCATTTAGATACATGGATCCATTAACACCAATGTGTTCTATCAAAGAGACATATGCATGCAACGTGGTTTCATTTTACGAATGGATGCCATGCTAAAAGCAATATCAAGAGATGTAATTACCCCAAATATGCTTTTATATTCTTCTAATAAAGTTATAACAATTGCTTGGGCATGATTAGCAGCTGCAGCTGCTTGTAAAAGTTGGACAGAACCATCGCCACCAACATCAAAATCATTATCGATCTCACACTCTCCAGCTAGAAGGGGACGGAGAAGTAATGGTGCCATGCAAGCTGCCACAGCTGAGGAACTCATCCTGTTGACAGCTTTGCGTGAAGCCACAGTTTGCATCATCAATAATATTCTGTACAAGAGCGAAATTATTAATATATATAGATGGCGAAAGGAAACATTAAGTAACAGAAAGGTATAGTGCAAAAGAAATTTTGGCAAAAAGAAAGACCCTTTTCATTTGGCACATTGCGTAACTTTCAGTGCAAAAAATGATTACTCATGTATCCTAGAATATATAATCCCAATTTACATCAGACATTGCTAATAAGTGTGAAAAGTAGGCCTCATACGAGCTCGTGCGTTTAGGTAAATAACTTAATTAAGCACCTATAGAATAAAGTGTTTGTCGTATAAGAGCTTTTGTATAAGCTATTTTGACAATCAAAGAGGTGGTTAAACAGTTTTCACATAAGTTGTAAGTTGTTTTTATAAGTTATCCCCATTAAAAGAGTATTGATATAAGCTGAAAATAGCTTATGTGCATGTCATAAGCTATTTTCGTAACCTCTCCTAAATACTAACCCAAGTACTTCTATTTCTCTTGCTTTCCCATCACATCTCTAATCTCTCTCTCTTTTCTGTATCTGTGTTTCCTACACCTCTCACGCCCATAATACGTACACAATTAGGGGTGTGACAGTGAGACAGTCTTTATCCATTAAAAAAAATTGTGTCTATATCATTGTTATAAATTAGTACATCTAGTAACCAATCACCATCCCACATATAACTTCGTTGAATCTCTTACATGGACAGACATTTTGATTGTGTTTTTAATAGCACACAATGATATCATTTAATCTATAGCAAACACCTAGCCTATCAAAGAAACTATTTTTGATAACTTATAAATTCAACCTGTAATTTTTTGGTTCACTTGCACCTTTTGGAGCATTATGGGCAATATTCCAACATTTATAAGGCCCTATCACTCGAATGATCCACTTTTTTGGTTTAATAGATTCTGAGTCATAAACAATAAATTCAATATAGCATCTCAATAAATAGATCATATATATCGGTGCATCATCAAATATAAACAAATCTAGAGATATCAATGGCTCCATGCAACTTTTGTGGTCAAGTAGGTTTTTGAAAAGAAAAAAAAAACTATCCCAAATCAAAAATAGATATAATTGATTAACTAATTGGAAAATAAGAGTATTTTAAAGACCTGGAGTCCAACAAAGATAGAAAACAATAAGTTATACCAAAAGGAAAGAAATGGAAAAGAGAAAGTTATTAATCAAATACCTTTGCAATAAGCGGCGATTTGGTTCAGGGAAAGTGTCATTTATTGCTGCGCGCATAGAAGCAACCCTAATACCACGATCAGTTCCTAATAGTTGTGCCAATTTTCAACAATGGAGAGTTAAACTTCAGGAATATAGATTGAAATTTTGAACACAATTATTTTTCAAAATCAAAATATCCCATAATGTTTCAGATTCTTAATTTAACAAAAAAAAGTCATAGTGTTGAAAGTCAAGGCCTTCTTGTTCCATTGTTTATTCAGCAAGTGAGGTGAAATGTTGATCCATAAAATACACAATTGCTGCTTTTCAAGTTGTTCAAAAATTAGCTTTCAGTTTTAAACAATGTGTTTTCACTTGTCACAGTCATACATGATATATTCTAAACTCCAATTGAAAACCTTTTTGTTTGACAACAATCATGGAAAATCAATTTTAGATAAAAGACACAAATACTAGGTAAAGTCAGTTGACTGATCTAAGATTACTATTAATTAAAGGGTCATGCTAACAAGTGCCCTTAGACTTTTAAGTAGTTAAATACGCAATTTTCAATATTTGTATATTTGGATTCTTAACAAGTGCCCTAAGGGCACTTATTAGAATTTCCCTTAATCAACTTAGATAAATATGAACCAAAATAAAGTGAAACTTACGGCAAGCTTCTAACAGTGCCTTACAGCAAGATGCAGGGACGGGAGAAGATGGCAATCCTCGAATAACATGCTGCAAATTTATAGAAATAAAGTTATAATAATGTAAGAGCTACCTAAAGGAATCAACACTTTCGTTTATCATGAAGATACCTTGATACAATCACCAATGACATGTGCATCTTCATCAGGAGCAAACTCAACTTTTCCTGCAACCATATTCAAGAACATAAAAACTTTCCTAGTAACTTTGACCAAAAAAGAGGATACGAAAAAGTGCACTTTCAAAATTACAAAATTTCATAATCATCGCCCGGATTATTCTGTTGAAAAGAATGGCTCTTGCATATCAAACACATTCAAAGATTTAAGGAAGTTCATTAAGTCAAAATAATTATCCATGGCAAAGGCTGAAATGTTGTGAAAGTTCTCCATGGCTAGTCACGTGAGAACTATTTTTATTTTTAGAATACAATATAGATAAAATGGAGGCAATGGCAAGCCAAAAAGTTCAGATGTATTAAGAAAGCAACATAAGAGTTAAAGAATAGCCAGGAACAGAAGCACAAACCTTGTTCGTATTCCCGAACTCGACGTTCAACATCATCAACATCAGCTGCTTGCCGCAAGATTCCTTCAACGCTGGCTCCTATTTTGTAATATTTATGGAATTAGATTTGTATTCCATGCGAAACACATGAGTTTAGCAATATAGGAAAGGAGTTATTCAGACTCAGCTTTGGTTCTCAAAGAAATTAATGCACATTCTTTGTTTGCTTCCTCTCCCCTCCACTAGAAATAAGAAATTTAATTTGATTGCAAGGTCACATGTAATAATAACTTGGAATCCTAATTTTTATTCACGAGTCCGTACACTTTTTATTGAATTTTTATTGGTGAGGGTTAATCTTTTACTTTTTCCTTCATTAATAAGAAATACTAATGCATTAAACACAGTCCAGATAGGTCAAAGACATTTATCAAAGAGAGAAAACACTTAATAGAATATGTAGAACAGTCCAATTTAGTAATGCACTAAAAATCTGTCACATTTACTATAGATAGAGAGTGTATCAAATTAAACGAGAGCAAAAGAGGAGGTGCTAATCTTGACCCTCCAAATAAGATTGAATGGTCATGGATGGTCAAAGTTAATTCATTTCTCGCACTCATCTAACCCACCATGCTCTTCGATGAATGTCAGGGCTTTCTCCAAAAATGATGGAGTTCCATCAACATCCTCCAGAGCAAGTAAAATTGGCCGGCCAATTACAGTAGATTTGGCTGGTTCTCTATCCTTCACTGTAGAAATCATAACAAAGGAAATAAAATTTATTGACATTTACCAGCATTAAATAAAAGTATAATCACATCAAAGTTCACAACAAATGTCACAACTCTAAATCAGGGGAAGAAAAGAAAAAAACAGGTTACCACATTTACAGACGAGACAATCAATCAGATGGTGCAAATTTAAACCACCAGTTTACCACTATGAAGGGCCATTATACAAATGGACAAGTAACGCTCGTGCAAAGGTCAAATCAGAAAAGCGACAATTTTAACAATAGTTACTACAACAAATATTTACATGCTGACTATTAAGTTGTTACGTGAAGCACTGTATATAGATCATGAACATTATTCCTAGTGTATGCACCACTAGGCCCAATCTGTGAGGTCAGCTAACATATGTAAAGCACAATTATAACAAGAGCATACACTGGTCCAAAGAAATATCAATTGAATCATTCTGATCGTTCCTATAGATACCATTTTGCTCCGTCACATTGGCTGCAGTTGGTGCTTGGGCCAAAGCTTTCTCGAGAGCAGTCTTCCACTCGTATAAGTCATCTGTAGTTTCAGCCTACAACATCAACAGATGAAATGATATGTTAGCAGCAGATAACAATTTTCATGTTTGTATTTGTGCATATGTTGAACCAATGAAAATATAAATATCATGCAGATAGAGAACAAAGAATCTTGGGAAAAAGAAGATAAAGAGACCACAGTCAGAGGATTTTATAAACAATTTTGTGTGGAAATACAATTCTAACATGATTATGGACAAAGACATCTCCTGAGAGACAAATTATGTAAAAAAGGAAGACAAATTATGTAAAAAGCACCTTAAGTGTGAAAGCTCGTCCATCATGACCATCGGGGAATTGTACAGTCAAAAGTTTCTTATCTGCTTTAACAATAACGCTACAAAATTTAACAACACAAGTTACAAGAGGTAATGAAACATTCCAATGCTGCAGCTGATAATAGTGTATAGTTAGTGAAAAACAAGCCAACCTGCCTGAATTGTTGAGGTCAATGCCGCCAAGGGTCAAATTCACTTCATTTCCCTTCAAAGGGACGGCATTCTGAAAAGCATTAAACAAAACAATAAGAATATATGTAACAAGTTCGTAATTTGTACGATCGATGAAAAGTAGACACATTAGAGTTACAGTTGTTTGTGTGTGTTTGTGTAAGTGTTGCTACGGTTTCTTTTATCTGGCATTGTGTACCTAAAACTGATATGATAAAAAAGCCACTAAGGAATCTATTTGAGTAATGTATCTATTAGAATATTATAAAATATCTTATAATATTTGTTATATTATATTAGAGTATTTTCAGTTATTTTCTATGATTAATTTATAATTATAGAGATATCTTAGAATATCTCTCATTATTAGTATGATTTGTTCCTGATGTAGGATTGAGTCTATGTATCTCCATAAATAGAGTACTGTTGAGTCTTTTGTGTCAAGTTAGCATAAAATTAATATCAATAATATTGAAGCTCTTATTATTTTCTCTCCTCCTTTTCTCTAAAATCCCACAACTTCAACGGTATCAATGTTCAGAATATCTCTTTAGATGGCAAAATCTTGTATGGAAAAAGCAAAATTGTATTCCCAACATCAAAATAGATATAGTAAGAAAGCTGCAAATCCATGCCTTATACATGGTTAGTTCGTATTATCGTTATGATTTCCAGTTCCTAACATTTTCTTGTCCTCACAATCAGCATCAAACTCAAATCCAACAAGATTAACCTATTATTCCTAATTGTACAAGGACAATGAAACCTGAATATGTCTATTCCTACTTGTTAAAAGAGTAATGCCTCGTAATCTAAAATTTAATAAGCATGTCATTGCCAGCTCATTCTGTCAAAAACTCTGGCTTGTGGCCTTTTCATCAGTAAATAATTGAAAATGATTATTGTCCCTAAATGAAAATGATGAGTTCATTATTTGATATAATTATAATTATTTATAAAAATAAAATCTAGTCTCAACTCCAGAAAAATATAAGGTTATGCCTACTTCCTACCAGATGCCAAAACAAAATTACTTACTGGATCACTTCTGAAGAAAACAAGTGAAGTTTGTGTTAAAATAAACCATCTTTTCTTCCAGGATGTCCATCCAATTCCTACACATCAAGAAGTAGATGCTATGCAATGATAAGAAACTTTTAGATGTTTTCATTATAGAGGAGAAGGAAAGGTTTGCATAGATGCAAAATACATGGGAAAACAGAGTGATTTATTCTACACATGGGGAAATAAATCTATTAGTCTATCACATTCACACCATTTAGTAAATGTAGAATAGGTGAAACTATACATTACAAACAGTGAAACAGCATGTGGTGAGATGCATGGAACCAACGTGAGAATTGTTCTTCCCAAACACACACTAAGTAAATGTATAGTTTCCACTTGTTCAACAATTAGAAAGACACTATATCTACAAATAATCCTCACTGCATTATAAATCATGTAAATAAGTAGTCTCTTAGAAGAAAACGCATAAAAATTGATGGAGCGAAACACACCTTTAGAAGATATGAAAAGTGGCCCACTCTTGAAAATCTGCAAGATGCGGAATAACATGAGCTCAAAATGAGTTATAAGATGGACAGGGAAACTGTATGGAGTTTAAATTAGCTATATTTAACAGTAAAAATATTGAGAACAATAGCGCCAAAACTGATATCATCATGATAATGCCACACACAGCCATATTTTTATCTCTATGGCACCGATACTTCTGATCAAAGGTGTGTATCAATTTATTCATTTTTTCAAATTATTATTGGTGTTGTTATGTGTCAAGGTCTGCACTTGATAGATTCTTATTAAAACTGGAACCAATTGATCCAAATTAACAGAAATTTGCATGTTTGGGAAAAAAAAGTTACAGCATTGTTGCTGGAATGAGAACGCTGAGGCTCTAGTGGTCCAGGTTGGGGATTAGGAGGGGGAACAGAAGCAGCACCATTATTTCCCTGCAAATGGATTAAAAGTTATGTACCAAAAAAAAAATGTATATGAAATGTGATGTTACTATTTTGAAAGGAATAATAAAAACCTGAGTGGACAATTCAGCAGTTGTGTTGGTCATATCTGTGATCGAAAAATCACAGAACTATCTTGAATGCTTGGCCAGAAGAAATAAAGACATTCAATTGACCAAATCCTGAGAGACAATGCATGATCAAAAATGAATAGAAAAGTAAAAATTTATAAAAAAATAAAATAAAAAAAATATGTAATGTTGAAAATAGTGGCGTATACCTGTGGTGGTGTAGAAAAAGAATGAAAGAAAAGAAAGTATGAATGAAGAGAGAGAAGGTGTGAAAAGAAAAGAGGAAGAGAAAAGAGTGTTTCTCTGTCTTCTCGAAATGGAATGTAATGTGAGAAATGTTAGGGTGGTAAAAAGGAAATAGAAAATGAGATTGGAGTGGAGCGGGTCTTTTTCCTAATGCGTGATGGAGGGAAACACAACAGCACTTCAATATGCTATCTATGTTTTGCGTGGGAACCAACGACTGTCTCTTCTTTTCCTCACTCTCATTTTCATTCTTATTCTATTCTATGCTTGCCAAATGCCACATTGCAATACTATGCTTAAATTATTAAACAAGCTTTATGTCACTTCCAACTTCAAAAATATAATTATGTTAATATATTTAAAATACAAAAACTTCAATGTCTATAAAAAAGTTTTTTTTTTATATTATTTGTATGATTTTTTAATTAAATAAATTTTTTATAACTATCTTATCATTGAAAATGTTAACATTAATTATAGTAACTTATTATTAAAATCATACGTATGAATGACTTTAAATATAGTAACTTATTATTAAAATCATACATATGAATATGAATAGTTGTTATTTATTGATAATGTTAAAAAAATTCACTATCCATATATAGTTTTCATATATTTAAAAACGTTATAAATGAATGAATTTATATTTAGATCTTACGAGATTATTTTTATAAAAATTAATTATCAACCGTAATAATTTAAAAGTGATCCATGTAAATACAAGATTATTATTAGAATAGTAATAACTAATGTCACAAAAAATAAAAACAAGAATTATTTAAAATATTTTTTTTATGTCAAAATGACAGTTGGAGAGAGACTAACAACAGCATTAGCTAATTAATTACATTCACAAAGTAGGTTTATGGGCGCTTCATGTACTCATTTTGTACCACAATAATAATTATATTAGATCATTTCATATAAATTAATTAAAGAGAAATTATCATAAATGAAAGAAACATATTACTGACAACTTTACCAAAACAACGTTGATAGCCATTGAAATATTCTCGTTGTTATATATGTAAAGTGAAAATAATAATTTGAAAATAATTCACATAATTTTAATTAGACAATACAGTTGAAAAAAAAAATACATTGTGAAATAAAAGTGATATTTTTTTTAAACAATTTAGAGTTCAAGTGTGACAATTATTACAAAGCATAGAAGTAATATGCATGATTGTGATTGCAAATTTGGGTTTAGAATTCTCACAATGCCCCTTGTTGAATAATAAAGTGTAACTTTAAATGTAACAGAATTAAATATTTGAATAAAAAAATCGACGGACATTCCATTTCCATATGTATCATACTATTATTGAGAATTCATGCAACACAGAAAGAGAAATCATTTGAAAGAATCTATATATTTGATAGGATTTACAATTTACTGTGTTATGCTCAGTTAATTAGTAGTAACTGTATTTAACTACAAATTACAGTATCACATTGACATACATTAAAAAGTACACATAATGTGAATTGACGTTTTGTCATCAGAAAAAACTACAGAGACCAATTCTGAAAATGTAGAATAAGTGAGAGAGACTAAACTCAGAAAAGAATTGTCGCATTGAAACAGACTGTGCTGTTGTTGGAAATAATGCAAATGGTAATGAAAGCAATAGTATTGAGTATGCGGACCTTATTAGAAGCTGCCATGAAATTATAAAACAATAACAACAACTTTGTGATGGTTAGTTCTATTCAATGACAAATTAATTGAGGGACTCGTGAATTAACTCCGAGATCTAGTTTTTATGTTAGCAAACTTTTTTTTCTATTCAAATTGTCGCAGCTAAAGTTAGAAATCAAAAAAATATTTAAAATTTTGCGTATAAACTACACAACAGCTTGTCAAAA
>JBBPBT010000685.1:12595515-12607758 GCA_037974875.1 Cicer bijugum
TCAAAAAAAAAAAAAAAAGACTACACAACAGAAAAACTTATGGTAAAATTTTTCATCTTGAAAGACATTTAATATTAAAAAAAAAATCGGTTAAAATTAAACATAGAAATCTATAGTAAAATTTCTTTTATTATATTATAGAATAAAATTACTCATTTTTTATTTATTTAACAATAGCTAATTGAACTGAAAGTTAAGGATAATTAACTATTTTATGTTGTAGAATATATGAAATTACATAGTAACACTGTCTTGTATTTATTTAAAAAGAACACTATTCTGTATTGGAAAATAAACAATTTATAGTATATTCATTACTGTGGTAATAACCTTCCTCACAGATTTTCTAGTCTAACAGTTTATTTTTCCTTATATATATATATATATAGTGTTGAATATGATATGTGCAACTCCGTAAATTCTAAAAGCATGTAAATGAGCTGTAAATTCCTAAAGTGGAAGTGGTTTACAAAAATTAGGAACTAGTTCAACTATTGTAGTCGCAGCTAATTCAACAGCCTTGAAATGTTATAAAAAATTGCAGCAGCATTGCAGTGAGGTTTATAAGTCATAAAGGTGCAGTTTGGTTTTGGTTGATTCCATCTTTCTTTATGCACCAAGTATTATTCAGCATTCATGATGCTGCAGTGGAATTGAATAGTTTAACCACCATACGTAATTGGATGTTACACACATACCAAGTCTCTTGTGAAAGCAAAATTCAGAAAAGCATATGAAATACCACTTAGTTTTTCATTTTTCTTATCCTAATTATTACAACAAAATTCAATGTGAGACTAAAACTAGCATAAATAATTGTTGCATACTACACCTACTTCATTCTGCCAATAGAAATAATACTCTACATGGGACATTGGGTCGCCGCCGGTCACTCTTTGCTTTGATGAAAATATGAGTTGGCTTCACACTTTGAATATCAGCAAAGAGAGGTGAGGTATCCTCTATGCATCATTTTCCATACACATAGGAATGCATTCAGCAAAACCCCATTCCAACATGTCTTGCCATTATGAGTATTGAGTAGGCCTCCATTAGGTAATTCCAAAACATGGAGAAATCTAATACAAACAACTGCAAATTAGTTTAGCAATTCCATAATTTAGCGCAGTTCTAAAATTTAAAAACAATTGTTCAACAATCATTTCAATTAAACTATAAAAGAAATTCATCTCACTTAATGTTCTATAGGATTTCATTTTTGTCTATTTGCAAAAATTCCATGCACTACATTACATTATCAGTGAAATACTTCTCACTTATTCAATAAACGGTATACCACACAGGAATGTTATGACGATGTTGCAGTTTACTATTCTTTGATGGCAGAACATAAAACATTGAATTGTTAATAAGACTAATATATGATACACACAATGATTTCCTAAGATATTAAACAAACCAAAGTAAACTATTTTCATACCTCTTTCTCTTCATTTTTGCTGAAAAGTTTCCGTCGTTGAATCTAGTAACATTATATGGTGTCAGCTATATTCTGCTCCTTCATTTCCTTTTTGCCTCCAAGACCAAATTTTAAACTCCTAAATTCTCTTTTATATTGTTTCTTCCCTCTTCCAAAATTCAGAAAGAAGAAACCTGAAACAAAATATAAAACTTGTTTGAAATCGGAAATTGTTTTAAAACTCAGAACATTTTTCTGGTTTAAGAAATTGCAAGATGAATAAAACTTTGATTCACTTCAGTACCTCTAGACCCCATCTTCAGACACTTTCATTCTTATCCACATGCTTATTTGTTTCACATTTTGCTTCTTAGAGACTTCTTTCACAGCAATCCATAAACTCTCTCATTCTCATTTCCATCATCCTTTGCATCAAAAGAAATAATTGTAAAAATGAAAGCACTAAAAATTTGAACACAATGCAATTATTCAAATGGAGAGAAATAAAAATGAAACCCATTAAATGAATCTCATAACAATGTAAAAGGTGAACAATAAACTCATCAACAGGACTAAATAAAGATAACAATACCCCCATAACAAATAAAACTCAAAAGCACAATGATATGAGTACCTTTCTTTTTGTTCCAACCCTTTTAAATCAGCAAGCAAAGTAAGCTTCCGTCTCATATCTGCAGAAGAAAAAGACTGAACCAAGTGAGATAACAGTCAAGGCAAAAATCAAACCAAAAAACTGAAAGCAAAGGCAAAAAATCCGAACAGGACCTTGCTCTTGGAACTCAAGCAGGTACATTACACAAAGAAAATAAAAGGCAAAAATGAACCTTGATGGCAAAGGTGTGGAAGTCATGGAGTATCGAATCCCATTGGCCAGTTGGCAGCGTTGTTGTTGGTATTGTTATGGTAGTCATCAGAGACTTTGAGGCAGAATGGTTAGGAAGGGAAGGGAAGTGAAGTGAGGGTCTTTCGAAAGGAAAGGTAACAGAGAGGTTTTGCATTTGGAGCAAAGAGACACAGAACATGGAAGCCATGTGGTGAGGTGTGTGTGTGAGAGAGAGAAAAAGAGATTGAAAAGGCAGGAAAATACATCACTCTGCAATACAGATATCAAGAATTTGCGGTCACTAATTCATCAAGTAGCTCAAAAACATACAATAACTTTCTGTCTCTGCATATTAAATCGATTAAAAGTTCCCAACAATCAAGCGGTGGCTGGAACCCCATCTCCACCAAGTCAAATAGCGCGGCAGCAGCAGCATCAACCATCCCTTCCTTACAAAGACTAATCAATAATTCATTTGAGGTAGCATAATGGGGTAGAAACCCCCTACTTAGCATTAGTTCTAATAATTTCTTTGCCTTCCTCAACTCACATTTTTGGGTTAAGGAATTTAGGACAATCCTATAACTACCTTTGTTCAAATAAACACCCTGTTGTGGAAGTTTCTCAATCATATCAAGAGCCTCCTCAAATCTACCTTCTCTGCACATACCTCCAAGTATGACATTGAATGCAACAGTATCAGCCTGGCATTCATTTTCCTTCATTTCTTTAAGTAACTCTATAGCTTCATCAATTTTCCTATTCCTACAAAAGAAATTGATCAACGAAGTGTATGTAACAGTATCGGGTTTCAGACCAGAACTTTTCATTTCGGCGAAAACCCCCTTTGCATCCTGCAATTTCCCCACTTTACATAACCCATCCACCAAGGCTGAGTAATTGAATACATTAGGGCAACATCCATGAGTTTTCATAAACTCAATTACATTTCTAGCGCGATCAGGTTTCCCTCCACGACAAAAGCCATTGATCAGAACATTGTAAGTAAGGGGATCAGGTACAATCCGATCCTTCGAGACCATTTCCTCGAAAAGTTCAAAAGCTTCTTTGAGTCGTCCATTTCGACAAAGGCCATCCATCATGGTTGAGTAGGTAATTACATTAGGATATGAATACTTGGATTTCCTCATTTCTTCAACAACTTCAAAAGCCGATTCAATATCTCCATTTCTGCAATGGTACTTCACCAAAATATTGAAAATGCAAACATTTGGCTTATAAATTAGACTCCTCTTAGCATGCAAGAGCAACTGCCGCGCCAAATCAACCTGATTCGAATCAACCAAGAGATTAAGACAAGTGCTGATAGCTTTAGGAGAGGGTTTTTCACGAACAATTGACTGAATAGAGAAAAAAGCGTCAAGTACTTTTTCATGTAAAGAGCATTTTGAGTAATGCTTCATGAGGTTGATAAATATACCCTCATGAAATTGACAAGTTTCATAGGTCATTTGATGAAGAACTCGATCAACAGCTTGAAACTTCTTAAACTGAGCAAGTTTATGGAGAATGGATGCATAGGTAGCATTGTTGTGATTAAAACCCTTTTGTTCAGATACCATGTTAAATATTTTCAAAGCGTGTTGCGGATCTTTCTCTCTTTTGATCAAATTGACAGCAACGTCGTGAGTGATATATTTGTTTTTCCTCCTGCTTTCATTGGAAGGGAGAGTCATTTCAGGGGGTGGGTCTAGTTTAGGTTTTGTAAAATTAAGAGGTGATATCCATGGTAGTGAAGATGAAGTTGCAGAATTATTTGACCTGTATCTGCAGCGGTGAATAGCTGAGATTTTCATGAAATTGAATTAAAGAGTGACTCGCAATTGCACGGAGTGTTTAGGCGCCGCGGCGGGTGTGAGGGCGGAGCAGTGAATGGTGTTATGGCTTCACCGAGGGAGCAGTGTGAGGGACTTAGACTGAATGGGCCGTAAAATGGCCCAAATAAATGTGGGCCAGGTCCAAGAAAGGACGCTGACCCAACATTTTAGATGAGATGATAAAAAGGATAAGGGACAAGACAGCGCAATCCTACACATGATGCCTATATTATTATTATTATTATAAAAAAAAAATGAAATGATATTAATATTAATATTGTATTTATTTAATGATTGATATCGGTGTCGTGTAAAATAGAGTGAGTGATACAGAGAGTGTATGTGTGGTAAGCAGAAAAGAGAAGAAAATGGCAGGTGCGGTTCCAGAAAACCTAAACAGAGAACAATATGTGTATCTTGCGAAGCTTGCGGAACAAGCGGAGAGGTACGAAGAGATGGTATCGTTCATGCAGAAGCTAGTGGTAGGGTCCACACCATCGTCAGAACTCAGCGTCGAAGAGAGAAACCTAATATCAGTTGCTTACAAGAACGTAATCGGATCGCTTCGTGCGGCGTGGCGAATCGTTTCGTCGATTGAACAGAAGGAAGAAGGTAGGAAAAACGAAGACCACGTGGCACTCGTTAAGGAGTATAGATCTAAGGTTGAATCGGAGTTATCTAATGTCTGTGCTAGCATCCTTAACCTATTGGATTCGAATCTTATTCCTTCTGCTTCTTCGAGTGAGTCTAAGGTTTTTTATTACAAAATGAAAGGTGATTATCATAGGTATTTGGCCGAGTTTAAGATTGGTGATGAAAGAAAATCTGCTGCTGAGGATACTATGTTGTCCTACAAGGCTGCACAGGTTTTTATTTATTTATTTATTTATTTTTTATTCTTAATTTTTCTCTTTTGAAAGATTCGTTAATTTATTAATTGTTGTTATTGTTGTGTTTGTTTTTAAGGATGTTGCTCATGCGGATCTTCCATCTACCCATCCTATAAGATTGGGTCTGGCTCTCAATTTCTCTGTCTTTTATTATGAAATTCTCAATCAGTCTGACAAAGCCTGTGCCATGGCAAAACAGGTTTGTGTTCATTCGATCTGGTTTGTTTCTTTTGCAATAACTTGTTCATGTTTATGTGATATCTGCAATGACATAATTTTTCTGATTTATGAATTCACAGTAATACTTACTATAATACCTGTGTGCTTCCTTTAATTTGTGATTTATTTATTACCTTTGGTCAAGTCAAACAATTGTCCAACAGAGATTCAATTCTGTCCTATTATTTTTTAAACAACACTTTTTGATCATTATTGGGTTTATTTTATAATCTCTAATGGGTTGCATTCTCACCACTAAGAATGTGTATCTGACTAGGTTCCACTGGATTTTGACTAATGAGAGGTCTGTTTGACTTGGATGTTTCTCTATATGTATCTCTTGTGGTAGAAGTCTATCTTTTTTTTCTTTCAGAAAGACGAATGTTAGTAAACTGTTATATTTGTTAGATGATACTGGAGAGTAAGGTTTGAACTCTGCCCTCGTATGACTCTCAACTCCTTTATCCCACACCCTCCAACCACCAAGCCACTTTTATGACTCCCAAATGCATGATATTCTAACTGCTGAAAGAAAATCTGGGTCTGTAAAATAAATCATAGTTATTTCCTTTACATGCCCGTTGTAGCTAACCTTGATGAACAATGATCCCTGTAGCAGTCTAACAGCCAATATTTGGATATTGATAGTTTCATGGTAAAGATATTGTGGAGGAAAACTTCTGTGTTTGAAAAATGATTGTGTTTGGTAGTGTTATGCTGCATTGAATAAATTTACACTGCTCATGAAGCTGGGTACGTTTTTCACTTGAATAAGTGAATTTATCTCAGAGAAAAGGGATACTGACACAGTGAAGGAATTGGACAAACATATTTTTCTCCTTGGTTTGTCAGAATTCTATATTTTTCTTTTGGTAATAAATATTGTTATTCATCTGCAATTATATCATAGTTAACTTATTGCAAACAAGAAACTTTCTTGCTAAATTGCAACCAAATGGAATTTTCTCCAAAAAAAAGTAAAAATGAAGATAATATATTGTTGGGAAAAAAGAATTATTCATGTGCAAAACAATTTTACGTTGTTTTCTTTTTAATTGTATGATATTAAAAAGTTGTTTAGCAAACTGGATGTGTTGTTAAGTTTAACCCAAGATTGATTTTTCTTCCCCTCAAAATTGTACACTTCACATTTTCTATTAGCAATCCAGATACTCATATATCCATATTGACGCCAATTATTCCTTATGTCTCTCTTTTCTTTTCCTTTCACGCATGGCTTGGATTGTACTGTACTGCACTGAATAATGCAGCAGGAACACAACTTTATTGATTTTAAAATCTAATGAATCAAGTCGATTTTCTTTTCCTCTTTGATAGGCTTTTGAGGAAGCAATTGCTGAGCTGGACACCTTGGGCGAAGAATCCTACAAAGACAGCACTCTTATAATGCAACTTTTGAGAGACAACCTCACCCTTTGGACATCTGATGTTCAGGTAAAATGTCTCTCAGTATATAGCTCACTTTTCAGAACATTTTTCTGTCTAAGAATTTTGATTAATAATAACTTGTCTCTGTTCCTAAAAATGCAACCCAATGGGATCATAATCTGAGTTAAGCTATATTTGGCTTCTTGCAGGACCAGCTAGATGAGCCCTGATATCCCTTACAGGTGGACGGGTCGTATTCTTCCTCTAAAGGAGGTGGGCTATGAATGTCATTTATATGTGCTGATTAAGATTCGCCCTAGTTTAAAAATTGATTGGCAATCTGTGATATAGTGTCTAATGGACCAAGCTCGTTTTTTATGTTTCATATGATTTGGATATATTGTCTTAATGGGAGATCCAATTAAATTGTTTTCAGTGCAATCTTCTTTTTCCTATGCATTTCTTGACAATATTATAGAGTGCAATAGGATTAATACTCATACTTGGTAAAATGAAATTGCTTGCCAATTGTGTTTTTGTCTAAAAATATGAGTCAACCTCAATTAAGGTAGATGTTCTGGTGTGGGCGGCTTCTGTGGTGATGGTGATGATCCGAGGAGATGTTCTTGTGAAAGATACTCTGGTAAGTGGTAACACAGTTTGTCTGTGCGTAAGTCAGTCTCGGCTAGTTTATCCCTAGCTCGGTCGCCCACACTATTGAGTACTTCGGTATGGTACAAACTAAACATTTAATTTGGTTTGATAAATGTTACTACTCAGATTCTCAGTCACATATTGCATAAGGTTATTACTAGAAAGTAGCCAACCCTAGTACAAAACAAAACTTGTGGGTCCTGTTTAAAAGTATTGGTCAGTCGACATTGAAGGATGTGGTCCTCTAAGAAGTGTGGTTATTCTCATTTCTTATAGAACAAACACTATTCATAATAACTATGATGACCAATATATCTTGTGTCGTACATGGTGATGCTGATGGCTACTTTGTTTTCAACAATAAAACATCAAACTCTACTAATAGCAAACAAACAATATTTTGAAAGACTCCAAAGAAATACGCTTGATCTTATGTGTAGGCTATCCACACCATTTAGCGCAATGTTTTATGTCTTCTCCACCAATCATCACTTGTTTATGCTGATTGAAGGTATTTTCCTTCTTTGAAGTGAAAAACAGTTGATTACATAATTTAACAAGATACAATTTTCTTCCTCTTATAATATGCTTACAGTGACACTGCTCTCTACTACTAATATTCTCTAAGCGTGGTCAGCAAGCGTTGAGGCCTACAAATGGATTCTTTTGAGATTTGTTAACTTTGGTGTATTTAGAAGAGAAGATAGTGATTAAAATAAAATTTAGATGGGAGATAATTTTAGTTAAGAGAGACAAATAGAAAGTCATTAAATGTAGATGGTAAGCAATCCCTACGCTTTAAGCCTATGTTTGGAAACAAGGTGTATTTGCAAATCTCGCATTCCAATGTTTAGTCACCACAAAAATCATAAAGCTACAAAATGAAGCTTCAGTTCAATGTGTGGTCTCGCCATGGAAATAAATATGCGCTACAAAATTGAAATTGAAAGAAGCAAAAATGTTTGCAACTTCTTTTTAAGTGTTTATTGTTTTTTTCTCTTAATTTTCTACCTGAAGTCCAAATATTACAACGACGTTACAAACTTCAAACAGCGCAGCAATAACAAGTGTGTTTAGAACAAAGATACTTTCAATAGGAAAATTGACTTTGACTCTGGTGTTTGTTGGACTTAAGTTTGTAGCGAAGGTTCATATCATTTTATGTTTGTTAGTCGATCCAAATTTGGTTTCAAACTTGCCTTGGCATGGAAACAATGTCTCTTATACTTTTCTATTTCCCTTTTCTATTTCAGAGGTTTCACATATTTCTTATATTAAAGTATAATGTTCGTGTAATTTTTAGTAACTGCACATTAAAAAATACTTCTGATAATTATCATATAAATAAATTACATTTTGTCAAACATGCGTTTGAAAAAAGTTACTCAAATATAAATCATGTTGGAGAAGTTCATTCAAATTTAATTTAATTTTGCAAAATAAGATGTAATCAAACTTTGATACAATCATACCCAAAGTCTCAAATATAATGACATAATTTTCTTTTTGGTTTGTCACACCCCAATGTGTTACGACAATGACTTTTCTAAAAGTTACAAATTCTAACTTTTGAGTAATCACGCCTTAGTTTCCTTCTTATCATGGTTCCAAATGACAAAAAATAAAATAGAAAACGATGAAGACAGCAAAGACAAAATATGCCAAACAAAGGACAGAGGAAGAAACACATGTAGAGTGCAAAGAGGAGGTAGATGAATGGATGAAGGACTTTGTTGTACACAATTTTGGGATTTTGATGTTGAATGCGATATAGTAGAGAAAGAGAGATTTTGATAGGAGGGGACTATGTGAGAATAGCCTATTTTGAAAAGTGGGGGAGGTGTATAAGAATAAACGTAGGGTGCAAAAAGCAAATCATTGAGATGGATGGTTCAGGTCACAGAAACCAGCCTACAAAAAAATTATGCCCATTGTGCATAAAATCACGGAAAAAGTCCACTAACATTTCCCATTTCCCACCACCCCATATGCACTTTGAAAGTATACCACCTAAAAAAACCTGTTTTTTGCCATTCAGAAGAATACTTGAGAACAAAACACTATTTATTTCCGTCCAAAAGTATACTTCCGGACCATGAGATTATGATTATTTAGAAACGTTGGGGGAAAAGAAACTCTCCACATTAAATCATATTCAGCCCATTACAGTCGTCATCAGTAATACAATATTGATTGTCACCCTTTACATAATAATATTTAGACACATTGATAGTTACATAAATGACATGCCAACTTTATTTGACACACAAAGGAAGAAGAACTTGAACCCACGCCTCTGGCTATAAACTTGACAGTCACTCTCTTGTGCTCTCTTTTAACCATTCTAAATATTTGAGATTGCCTCCAGTGATGGGTAAGGAGATCACCTCTGGCACACTAAAAAAAGGATAAAAGGAAGCGGTAAGAAGTATGTGAATGCATTATTGTCCATAAAGTACACCTCAATTCATTTCAATATGGATTCAGGGTTGAAGTTCTCGAGTCTTGGTGGATATATGGTTTAAGTTTTAATTTCTTCAAGCTTTTCTTTTAGGATCAATTGGTAAATGCAACATTTTACAAAGCAAATTTAAATTTAATGGTAAGATTATTTTCTAGATAAATATCAGCCTTACTCATATTCATGATTTGCATTGACATGCTCTGTCAGTGCTTCCAGAAGGGATTGCCTAGTCTTGATTATAAGAAGTTCCTCAGAATCAGTTTGGATCTGTCAGTTTGCACAAAGCTGGCAAAGTCAAGCTAGAACAATACTTTCAAGTTTCAATTGAAAAACAACTCTACAAGAGCATTAAAGCACACTAGAAAATAAGAACTTCTAATATTAGGATGGTGACATCTTTAAACAGAAGTTTCAATTCATATCAGTAATATAGGTCTAAACATCATTCTTCATTTAAAGGAATGATGTAAACCATACCTTTCCTTCCCACTGATAGACTGACTCTATACCTGCAGAATACATAATACTCGTGGTTAAAAAGTCATACATGGGATGCAAGAAAAACACAGAGACTATGCCATTAAAAGTTAATAAATCCATCATACCCATTCACAAACTATTAAAAACATGAAGCTAAAATCATGAAACCAAAAAAACCTTTTTATTGAGTTGGGCTAAAAATTAATTACTGATTAGGTAAGTAATTTTTCGCCAATCCTAAAATTAATTACTTATTAGGTTAATTGATTTGGCTAAAGCAAGAAGAAAAAAAAAATTAAAATTAGCTAAGACTTTTGATAAAAAAAAATGTTTTTATTTAGACCCAACGGACCAACCCTCCCCGTAATTGCCTTGTTTTTTCTTTGGCAGGTTAGACTTGGCGGACCAACTAGTAGTAGTGGTTGAAAATCTCAACTCTCCCCCGCCAAAAACGACAGGCTAAACAGGCCTACCTGTTATGCCACCCCTAATTTAATCCTACTAGAACAATGGCAACAAATAAATAATCTCAAAAGTAATGATAGATGTCAATGAGTAGAGTTCATATGTGGGCAAAGCCATGTCAAAGGAAAAAAGTAATTCTGACAATGCCTAAAGGTAAATCTGTCTTTAGTTTACGGTTAAGCAATTACTATATGCTAAGAAATGGTAATTAATTAAGAAAATAACAAAAGATGTTCAATTAGAGCATGGAATTTCCATTAATAATTTAGTGATTCACTTTAGTCCTATATTCAACTTTAGTGATTCAAGTAAACACAAATCCAACAAAAATTACGAAAACAATTGACGAAATTTGTCCAACATATGCATAATGAAACAAGTTTTCTGGAAAATTAACACGGCAATATAAAAACACAGTAGAGTGAACAAAACAAAAAACAAAAAACAAAATTGGTACCCGGTACCCTGTTGACACAAGCTGCAAGCTTCTCTGAGACAATGCTTTCAGCCAACTTCTTGCCTGCAGAAGCAAAAAGATGAATATAAAATTAAGAAATAATTACAAGATAAAATAAATAATAAAGAAATTAATGCGACCTGCTTCTTTGTTGGGAACAGTGACATATACAACAATGCTTGGAACAGTGGTGTTATTCGTACTCCCTTCCATTCTGATAGAGTGACTGCTCTTTGATGAGAACCTGCTACCTAATTTGGATCTGAAACAAAACGAACCAATTCAACAAAACAGAGAGAGGGTGCATAGAATAGAATACCGTAATAGAGATTGAACGCACCCCGTTTTGAGAGCAGAAGAATACAAGGGAGTGCAGAGATTGGAGAATCCCAAAGTGAGCATGCAAAACGCGCCAACGAGGGGTAAACGACGTCGTAGCGTCGAGGACGAGAAGAAGAGTCTAGAAGTGAGTATGGAAGTGGAGGAAGCCATTTTAGTTGAGAAAATTATAACCTGCTACGCATCTCCATCAAGCTCCATTCTGCTCCTTTCCTTGATGCGATCCTTTTGCTTATCACACATGTAATTGATATTTGCGGCCCATTCTATAGCCCGCGACCCTTTCTCTCTTTTTCTTCTTTTTGGGCTATCCAAATTTTTTCAAATGACTAAGAAAACACAAATGGTCTATAGTGGACAAATAATCAAATACTACTTATTTAATATATGTTTTCATTTAATTGCTTTGTTTCAGTTTTATTATATACATGTTATCAATTTTTTCAGTTTCAATATTCACATTGTATCTTTTAGAATTCAATTTCTAAAATATGTTAATTGAATGGACAAATATAAGACTAAAATTGATACTTATTCTATGCCCTTTAACTAAAATTGATATTGATCTACTCATTATAAAATAAAGATAGTATATTGTATATTATTTTTAACTATGGCATAAATTTATAAAATTTAAATGAACAACTATAATTATTCATTATACTAAAGAGTCAAACTCACTTTATAACTTAATTAATGAAAACATGAATACAAATAATTGATCAAAAGAAAGACGCTTCCTTGTTGTCTACGCGCCTTTAAAATTTGAATCACAACAAAAATT
>JBBPBT010000685.1:12609906-12627710 GCA_037974875.1 Cicer bijugum
GACAAACTATAAACACGATTTAAATATAAGAAAAATATTAATGAGTATATTGGTTAAAAATATTATGTTAAAAAATTGTGTATTTCATTTTTTTTATACCAATTACTTGTACTACAAATTAAAATTACTCATTTATACATAATTATTATTAAATGAATCTACTATTTCCAAGAAGATGAATCAACGGAAAAACTATAACTATTTAATTATATATTATTTTTTATAATTAAAAAATACCCTTATTTTATGAGGGACATTTTCGCTTCAATAACTTACGGTTTAATGATTGTTTAGGAATTGACATGTGTCTTTGTAATGAACATGAATATTTTATCAAAGACAAAACTTGTATCTATAGGCAAATCACTGAAGTTTTTTTTTACCAGAACTAATGCTTGAAGTTAGAGAAAGAGAGTGTATGGAGTTGATGAACGAGTTGAATATAATGTATGGATATTGCATAGATGAATGAGTTGAATATTAAAGAGAGTCTATGGAGTTGATGAATGAGTGGAATATAAAATTGTATAGATGAATGAGTGGAATATTAATAACGTTATATTTAATATTCTAAAATTTTATATTTGTACCTTAACACTTTAATTTTAATTTTTCTTTAAATTATATTGATATATTTAATTTTATATATTTAATATTATTAAAATTTTATATTTGTACTTTAATCGTAAAATAAATAGTTAAATGATAAGTTTTTTCTATTGAGTCTGTGATAGTGGTTGCAATCTATTAGAGGCATCCACCATCAAATGTAAGAATTTAGATGTTATGATTTGCGATTTTAGGAGACTAAGTTTTTTATTCGAATATAGCTTACAAAATCATTAAAACACATTAAGATGGCTCTAGTTTTATCATTTTGGATTGTATTGTTGGGTGTTAAGCTTTTTGTCAAAACCTGTTGGTTGAGTTTACTATGAGACAATCTAATGTAGTAGCACATGTGTTAGTTAGTTAATTAATTAGAACGACTCTATGTATAACTAATTCTTAGGATTTTGATGTTATGTTTAATTGTGTTATTCATGACATTTTTAAAGGAATGATATCAATTTGTTTTCTTAAGAAAATATATATACGGGTATAAAGACTTTTTTTTTTTTGTGGATAAAGAAATGGTCGAATAATTGTCATAAATATTACTTTTAATGAATACATTTTTTTATGTAAAAATGAAGAAAATTTAATTTTCTCCTAACTTCTTGTTGTTTTTCTGTGATTATGTATTCTGTTTACATTCAAACGTCAATTTATGTGAAAAATATTTAGTTGTATTTCTTCAAATGTTATGCTTGGATTTTTTTATTATGTTGGTTCCACATCCTGCTAACAATAATATAAATTATCTAATAATGAAGTCCTCGTATTAACAATGAGAGGTGAACTCATTCTGTTGTTAGGTATGGAAAAAGTATTTACTAACTTGATCAATTGTTGTACATGAGCATGCTAAAATGCAATAAGATGGAGGAATTAGTTTCACTGCTCACGACACTCAAAAATAATAGAACCAAATTCAAGTTTGTTTTTCAAAATAGAAATCTATTAGAGCATGATGAGTTGTATCTATCATGATCTACAAATGAGTGCTTCAATTCAGATTCGTGTCCCCTTATAATCATCTAATAACCATTACAATCATGTAATTCAAATTTAGATTATCGAAGCTCAGATGATCCCTCACTTGAATCTTGTTCATCGCATTGCATTAATCTAATATACCCTAATTCACTAATTAATTGTTTGGTCTTGATTCTAATTTGTGACGGATTGGACGCGATCTTATATGTTAATTAAAACAAGAAAAGAAGAATAAAATAATAAGAAAAAGACAAAGAAAAAAGTTGACAGATAGCAGAATAAACGTGGTACAGTATTCATAAAAATCAGAAAAAGTCTGCATGTCTGATCTGCATGACTGTGATCTGTGCAACTACAGTAGAACCAAACAGTGTACGAGTTTGCCGCGTGAAATACCCACTCAACTTGATTCATTATTACTGTTTTCTGATTATGAGTACTACTGTTACTTTATCGCTTTTTCATTTTACACCATACACTTACGGCTATGGGATTAATCATTGAAACCATAAATTAGATGGAAAGATATTAACTGAAATTTCTCAGAACAAATAATGGTAATTGATGATCAGCTGAGGTACAAAATTAGTCTTAAACAAAAACCAGAAATAAACAACTGAACACATCATCAAAAGGAACATAAAATAATAATGAAATCAATGGATGATGAATCTCTTTGATTGATTCATTAATGAATAGATAGTAGTAGCAAAGCAATTGATTTTTCAGTAGCGTACGCTCAAGTGTGTCTAGAATGCTGAGTGCTCACTCCAATAGAGACATTAATATTAGAGCGTAGAAATGGTGATAATAATGACAAAAAACAGGAAAATATGACAGATGTGAATGATCATAAACTAACTAACTTGAAATTTGAAACATGTTTGTCTTTGTCTTTGCATGCCATATACGTTGTTCAATTCTAATTATATTGGAATTTATTCTCTGTGCTCATCTCCATGCTTCCATTGCATACTCTTAGAGAGAGATTTGGTAAAGAAGCACTATACGTGTTAATCTCATTTTTTTGTTCATTTCCTAGCTTATAGTAAAACTTCGTCATCACATATACTAAATTCAAATAAAAATAAAATACTCCAATAAATTGAGAAAAGGGGAATGAGTAAGAACTAAGAACCCTAGCTAGCTAGATCTCCATTAATTAAATAAAAAATAAATTTTACATTTCAAATATTGAAATTGTTCCTTTCTTCAATTCCCCTTTTTTCACACAAACTCATGACGTCCAACTCGTCCTATTGACACTGAAAACCAGTAATTAATTAACTAGAGAGAACGAACAATTAATACCAAAATTGTCCAACCTAAAAATTACAGAAAAAGGAACGAAATTAGGGTTTCTTACCAAGAGTGTGCT
The DNA here is from genome assembly GCA_037974875.1 of Cicer bijugum. Taxonomy (NCBI): domain Eukaryota; kingdom Viridiplantae; phylum Streptophyta; class Magnoliopsida; order Fabales; family Fabaceae; genus Cicer; species Cicer bijugum. Next base: position 12,612,884 of record JBBPBT010000685.1, read on the forward strand.
TGTTATTATGCATCCAAACCTTAAGCACATTTCTCTTGATACAATTCTCAACACAGAATTGTTCAATTGCAGCTTCATCTTGTTTTTGGATTCTCCATCCAATCTGTTCCGCAAATGCAAGCATCCTATCCTTCTGTTCTTGAGTGAACTTTGTTCTAAACCTTTTCTTCGTTCCACTTCCGCCACCGCCACCGCTGCTACTCGGATTTGAAACGTCATCATCTTCTCTACTGAATCCCCCACCCGATGCAGTAGGTGGAAGTGCTAATGGACGATGTTGTGATAGCAGTGGAGTTACCAAGTGGGGGTGGAGGTATCCAGGTGGAGGTGGCTGCGCTGCGCGGTGGTAGTAAGGGGATAACTGATGGTGGTGGTGGTACTGAGGGTGTTGATGTTGCCGCGGCTGATGATTATGAGATTGAGAGGTTAGTTCACCGTCGATCTCTTTGCGATGAAAGTTTCGGTGACAGTTACAGGCAGCGCAAATTACGGCTTCCAGTGTTCCTTCCTCACCGGCAGCTAAGAACTCGCAACAGCCATCAACGGCGTGACCGCCTATGTTGACGGCATGGTTCTTTTGACATTCTCTGTATCTGACTGTCCCTGTGGGTCCACTTTTACGACCACCGCTTGCGGTGGTGTCTGATCCTCCGTCGTGTCCCACGCTGCCAATTTTGGACCTCAAGCCTGAGTTTCCTAATGAGTCGTAACCGGCTACCGGCGTGACCGGGAATCCCATTTCTTCTTCCTCCTCCTCCTCCTCTTGGTCTTGGTGTTCGTCAAATTCCATATCGCTTTCCACCTTTTAAAAACAAATAATAATGAAAATTAAATAAGTAAATATTTGAAATAAATAAAAAAAAAATCCTGTTTTATTTGGAGTTTGGGTTAAGCTATTTTGCTTCCTTTTGGTTGAGAGAAGATCTAGAAATAAATACAATGAAGTGAGTTGAAGTGAGTCAATTGAGAGATAAAGAAAGTCATGATAAAGCATGAGAAATTTTGAGGATGGATAGTATATATAACAAGGTAATAAGAATGTGTTTTTTATTTTTATATATATATAAATATATTTTAATATTATGGTAATGAGTATTATTAGTATTGAAAAAATGTTTTAGAGAATATTAAAATTGATTTGTTTGAACACGGCGTTAGAAGATAAGAGAGTGGAAGAGGATGTGGTCATCAATAACCCAACCCGTCTTCTGCAGAAAAAGAGATGTCAGTCTCACTCTGGAAAGCCTTCCAAAATACTTTGCCATTAACGTCTGCATCCAAATTCCATCTTCATTACTTTTACTTTTTACTTTCACTGCCCATCCCTTTTACTCTCTTTCGTTTTTTTAACGTACACGAACTATCATTAAATCATTTCACAAACAACTCTCAAATTTTGTATTTTAATTTTTCAATAAAATATTTAGTTTAATAATATTGATATTTATTTCAAATTAAAATTTATTTATTTTTTATTTTTTATTTATATATTTTCACAATTTTTTCGTAAATCATTTATCTAATTAAAAACATATAATTTTATTAATTGAAACTCTAAAATTAATTTTTTATTTTATTTTATTAATGTTAGGATTCTATTAAATTTATTGGTTATCTAAATATGGTGGAATTGCTTTTATCATTGCACAAAGAAAATTAAGAATTAATGTTTCAACAAATGTACCTACTCCTCTTCTATTTGATTTTGTGGAGTCGCAATATCGTGTTGTCATATAATCACCTAAATCATAAATTAAGATACCATAATTTAAATTTTAAACCAAATTTTACTTTTTATAGTTAAAGTGTCGTACTTTAAATTTAAAAAACTGCGAGTACATTAAAGTTGCATGTTAGAAAATAAAACATACAAATATTATTTTGAAAAGGGTGTATTAAAAATTATCTTAAAACAGCTTCTATTTTTTAATTGTTATCATATGTATTAGTGTATTACACCACTTGTTAGCATTCCAAATTTAAAAATAAATTAGTGAAGGATGGGCTAAAGAAAAAGTAATGATTTCGCAAAAAAGAAAAAACAATGGGTTGGTACTTGAAGAATTAGAAGCAGAATTGGGAGAGGAATGAACCATAAACTTTGGGCACCGACTTCTAATTTTCGGGAAAATTAAACTGTCGGCATTTATGGGAACTGCTACGTGCCCTCCTATTCCGACACGACATGACGTCACTAACCTGCAACCATTTAATTTTTTTTATTGTAACAATAAATTCAATGGATCTGAAATTAATATTAATAACAACTTAACAAGTATTATTATACCGTAAAAAAACATAAGTATTATAATAATTTCTTTTTAATATTATTTATCTAAATAAATAATTTTTATATAAATTTTATGATATTTTTACATTTTTATTTAATCATCCAACTTTATTTAACATTGTTTTCGCTGATAGTTTTCTCTTTTAATATTTTATTTAGATTTATTTGAATTAATTTTGGTTTATTATAAATTTAATAAATGACAATTCGTCAAAATTATAAATATGTGTACATAAATGTTATAATTATTTTAGCTTTGTTATATTTATAATTATTTTTTTATTTTATATCATTAATTCTATAAATTTATTTATAGATTTATTCTTTAGTATAATTTTATGATATTAAATTTTTTTTTAAATTATAACATTTGATTACTTTTTCAATAAAAATAATTTTTATTATTAGTGATTGGCCTTAATTCCAGTTACTCCCCTATGTGATTTGGTGCGTTGAGATGGCTCCACGTTTCCTGTGGTTACATATTAAATGTTTGGTTTCTCTTGTAATGAAGGAATTATCTTTAATATAAAAAATTAATAAAATTAATTTAAAAGTGTAAAATTAATTATAATATATTTAAATATTTTTTAGTTGAGTTTATTTTAATTTAAAGTAAAGATCATAAAATTATTGTTCAACATGATTTTTAAATTAAAATTATTGTTCAATTTATTTTATACGCGTATATCTAAATATAGATAATTTTACATTCAATTCTCTTTTAAATTGAAATTGATTTCTCAAAATTAACTAATTCAAAATATATCACAAACATAATAATTTATTGTTACAAATAGAACATCAAAATAAGAGTTACTTAGGATTAATTGAGATTTGTTAGTTGTTATTATAGTTTGATATGTTTTCTCTAGATAAGGGGCTCATTTTCTCTAAAATCAGAAACATTATTAACTCTTGATAAATCAATAAATGAAGAATATTCATATTGTGTTTATGTGATTCTTAGTTCAATATAGTATCGTATTAACTCTAATAATCCTCTTATCTTTTCTTCTGCTTGTTATCCTCTTTGAGCATTTTCTTCCCATTTCATAGTGCCCACCATGGAAGAACCTTATTATGATTTTGCAAGCAATCTTTACTATTTGCATTCAAATGAAAACCCTCATTGAATCTTGTTACCCCTTTATTGGATAACAAGAATTTTTCTTATTGGTCCTGTACGATGAAGGTTGCCTTAATCTCAAAGAACAAATTGAAATCCTTTACTACCACATCTATAACCCAATAAAAAATAGTTTTACTAACACGAGTGTCAAATTTAGTTCTATGGTTATGAATAGTAGATGCATAATCCAAACATCCAAAAGACTTTAAATGAAGTAAAGTATGTGCCTCTTTATATAACATATCAAAAAGAGTTCGATTCTTTAAAAGGGGATTAGGTATCCTATCAATGAGATGAACATGTTAAACACTAAAATGTAAAAAATTCTCAGGTATTTTAGATTGAAAAGAAAGAGATCTAGCAACATTGAGGATATATTGATGTTTTATCTCAACAACACCATTTTGTTGAGCACATTCAACACATGATCTTTGATGAAAGATTCCTTTTAGAAGAAAAACAATTCATAATAAATTCAACACCATTATCACTTCTAAAATATTTGAGTTTGGTTTCAAATTGGATTTTAATGTGTAGCAAATAAAATTCTTAAGATGTTGTTTGGTTTCACTTTTAGATCTTATGAAAACAATCCATGTAAATCTACTATAATCAACATTAAGAGCAAGAAAATGCATGTCAACATGAAGTAAATCAAATATATGAGTAGAAACAGTTTACTATTAGGATAAGGAAGGTTCTTTTGTTTTGCAAAGTGACATATATCACAAGGAGAATTATGTTTATGCTTGAATGACACAAAAGGAAATTGTAAGGAGATGAATTATAAATACAATCAGAAAGATGTCCTAGCCTAAAATTCCATAAAGAGATATCATCACTAGAAGCAACATTACAAGAAGAGTCACAAAAAAGCTTATAATTAGAAGTTGAAATTGTGGCAAGAGCTTTGAGAACATATAGATCTCCATGTTTCTCACCTATACTAACCAACTTCTTGGTTAAATTATGCAAAATTAAAACATTTGCTAGCTTGAAAGAGAAAGAAGCAATTTAAGTAATTGACCAGTTTGGTTATAGATATTATACTTAGTGTAAATTCAGGTATGCAATAAATATTTTTCAAAAAAATAAAATCTAAAATTTTGACAGTTTCAACTATAGTAGCACTAGTTTTTTGACCATTAGGCAATCTCGCCGTAAAAGTTTTAACATAATGATAAGTTTAAAAATGTTTACTTGAATAAGTTATATCATATGTGGCTATGTATCAATTACCAAAGAATATTATTGTTACCTATTTGTAGAGTAAAGATAGAATTGATATAAGGTGTCAAAGATAAAACTAAATTTTCATATGACTTACTTTGTTTGGCAGCAGTATTGTAAGGTTACAGAAGAGTTTGTTGGAATAATTGAAGAATTTGTTGATATTGTTGTTGAATATCAGTTAAAAGATTAGTTATTTGAGCTTATTTTTGAATTAAAGATCGAGAATCATTGTTACTAGCAAGATTAACTGAAAGTTTAGAAATTTTGAAAGTGTAACCCGATGGAGAACTATGTTTAAGAAAACAAGTATCAACTGTATGATTATTTCTTTGACAATGAGTACAAAACTTGTTAGAGCTACAACCACCTATTGCACGACCTCTATTGGAAGAGAACCATGTCCTACCCCAGTGTTGGATACTTGCAGCGCCAAAGGAATCTTTTCACCAGGAGAATCAAGAATGACATGAAAATTGATCTTGATCAATCAATAGATGAAGAATATTTAATCTCGTGTTAGTGTGATTCTTAATTTAATATTTAAAATGTTAATATTTTTCTCTTTAAATATAAGAAATTTAAGACAATTTTTTATTTAATTTTTGCCTTATCTTACAATATTTTTTATAAATAAAAATAAGTTTATTTGTCTTTTTAATTATTTATTTATTTATTAATAGGGTATTAGTTGGAATGTTGAAATTTTATTATTTGATAAGATTTGAATTATAACCTAAAAAATTTCAACTCATTTACCCATAAATCAATTGAGCTACCAAATTTTCTATTGGTATTTTTCAAGTTGAGTGCAAGTCTCGCACTAAGTGAATACAAATATGCAATACAATATTTAAGACTTGAGAGTCGATAAACTCGCCCACGTAATTGATTAGTATTTCGGTTTACTTTACATGTGCTTAAGACATATAACATTGCAACAATAGAATGAATAAAAACTTCAATTATTAATATAATATCCTTGTAAACAAATTAATCTGCGATATTATATTTGTGTTTTTATAAATAAAAAAACAGATTCTACAAATATATTTTTAGGTTAAAAGTGTTTATAATACTTTCTATAAATATATTTTCTTTGATCTTTATTATTTCCAATATTTTCCTTCAACAACTTTATTTCTTATAGAATTTAAATAAACTGAATTTTATTATGAGAATATTATCAAATTTTTGAGATACACTTTATTTGTTTGTACGTAATAAAAGTAATTGAAAAAAAATTGGCTCAATTTTTTATTTCCAAATTCAAATTTATGTTATTTTGTTTATTGTGTTTTTGGCATTTTAAAGACAACGTGTAATTCATTATTTGTAAAAAAAAAAATATAACTTTTTTATAGAAATATAAGAATTAAAATTTGTGATGGAAAATACAGTGAGAAATAAAAAAGTTATAACGGCTGAAAACAAAAAATTTAAATTTTGTTTGAGATTTTATTTGCTCATGAAAAATATCCATATATAGACATATTTAGAAAGTTGAATTTTGAACCCACCGATTAATCATATATCTCTCATTTGAAAAAATTTATTATGAAATTACTAAAATAGCCTTAGGTAAATTGTAAAAACAAAAAATTGTCGTACCCTCACAATTTATATTTTCCAAAGCAGTAAGGTTTGCTCACAAAATATCTTCACCGAAAATTTCTAGAGGATTCTCGTAGTCATTTTTCAATATCGAATATTTCATTTTTGAAATTTTCGAGAGTTTTATCCAAAATTTTGAAATTTGCGGAAATTATTTTCAATACCAGAAATTTCAAATATCCAGTTGAAACTCTTGAAAATTTCATAAACAAAATTTCCAGTAATGAAAATGACTACTGAAAAATTCAAATTTCCAGAAAGTTCATTGAAAATTTTAAATTATTAGAAAGTTCACCGGAAATTTCATTCCTCACTAAAATTTCCAGAATTGTGTTTTATTTATTTATTTATTTTTACTTTTTTTTTCATTCTATTTTTTTCAGTGACGATCAGAGGAGTAAAAAATAAAGTTGAACATTCTCGACTTCCACCTCCAACACAATCAAATAGGAGAGCTATTTTTAAGGAAAAGTGGAATGAATAAATGGAATAAGAGGATTATAATATTCAATATGAGTTTGAGCAAGATCTAGTGTTTGATGATAAACAAAATCAATAGCACCAACAAAACGCAGGCATATTAACCTTTATGTGCCCTAAATCTTGAAAAAACAAAACTCAATAAAACTAGTGATGAAATTCCAAAAAGTATAAAGAACTAGAATGATAACCAGGAAGTAATTTGTGAACATAACAAAAATAATAATGAAGGGGTACCTAGTGGGAGAGATGATGAAGACGAACAGACGTTAGAGCAAGCAATTTTAAAGAAAAAGAGAAAACTCAGAATTTTTTAAAAATAAACTATCGATAACTAAAAATGCGACGGAAGGGGATAAGGTACCTAGATGCGAGAGATCACGACGATTCAAGATGATGGTGGGAGAATCCTAAGGGAAAAACGCATGAGTATTAACCTTTATGTGCCATAAATCTTGAAATACCAGAACTCAATAAAACTAGTGATGAAATTCCAAAAAGTATAAAGAACTAGAATGACAAACAGAAAGTAATTTTTGAACATAACAAAAATAATAATGAAGGGGTACCTAGATGGGAGAGATGATGATAACGAACAGACGTTAGAGGGAGCAATTTTAAAGAAAAGGAGAAAACTCAGAATTTTTTAAAAATAAACTATCGATAACTAAAAATGCGACGGAAGGGGATAAGGTACCTGGATGCGAGAGATCACGACGATTCAAGATGATGGTGGGAGGATCCTAAGGGAAAAACACATGCGTATTAACCTTTATGTGCCCTAAATCTTGAAAAAACAAAACTCAATAAAACTAGTGATGAAAATCCAAAAGTATAAAGAACTAGAATGATAAACATGAAGTAATTTGTGAACATAACCAAAATAATAATGAAGGGGTACCTGGATGGCAGAGATGATGATGACAAAAAAACGATAGATGGAGCAATTTTAAATAAAAAGAGAAAACTCGGAATTTTTTAAAAATAAACTATCGATAACTAAAAATGCGACGAAAGGGGATAAGGTACCTAGATGCGAGAGATCATGACGATTCAAGATGATGGTGGGAGAATACAAAGGGAAAAACGCATGCATATTAACCTTTATGTGCCCTAAATCTTGAAAAAACAGAACTCAATAAAACTAGTGATATAAAACTAGTGAAAAAATTCTAAAAAGTATAAAGAACTAGAATGATAAACAGGAAGTAATTTGTGAACATAACAAAAATAATAATGAAGGGGTACCTGGATGGGAGAGATGATGATGACGAACAGACGTTAGAGGGATCAATTTTAAAGAAAAAAGAGAAAACTCAGAATTTTAAAAAAATAAACTATCAATAACTAAAATTGCGACGGAAGGAGATAAGGTACCTGGATGCAAGAGATCACGACGATTCAAGATGATGGTGGGAGAATCCTAAGGGAAAAACACATGCGTATTAACCTTTATGTGCCCTAAATCTTGTAAAACCAGAACTCAATAAAACTAGTGATGAAATTCCAAAAAGTATAAAGAACTAGAATGATTAACAGGAAGTAATTTGTGAACATAACAAAAATAATAATGAATGGGTACCTAGATGGGAAAGATGATGATGACGAACAAACGTTCGAAGGAGCAATTTTAAAGAAAAGGAGAAAACTCAGAATTTTAAAAAAATAAACTATCGATAACTAAAAATGCGACGGAAGGGGATAAGTTACTTGGATGCGAGAGATCACGACGATTCATGATGATGGTGGGAGAATCATAAGGGAAATAAGCATGCGTATTAACCTTTATGTGCCCTAAATCTTGAAAAAACAGAACTCAATAAAACTAGTGTTGAAATTCCAAAAAGTATAAAGAACTAGAATGATAAACAGGAAGTAATTTGTGAACATAACAAAAACAATAATGAAGGGGTACCTGGATGGGAGAGATGATGACGACGAACATACGTTAGAGGGGGCAATTTTAAAGAAAAAGAGAAAACTCGGAATTTTCAAAAATAAACTATCGATAACTAAAAATGCGACGGAAGGGGATAAGGTACCTGAATGCGAGAGATCACGACGATTCAAGATGATGGTGGGAGAATCCTAAGGGAAAAACGCATTTGTATTAACCTTTATGTGCCCTAAATCTTGAAAAAACAGAACTCAATAAAACTAGTGTTGAAATTTCAAAAAGTATAAAGAACTAGAATGATAAATAGGAAGTAATTTGTGAACATAACAGAAATAATAATGAAAGGGTACCTGGATGGGAGAGATGATGACGACGAACAGACGTTTGAGGGAGCAATTTTAAAGAAAAAGAGAAAACTCAGAATTTCCAAAAAATAAACTATCGATAACTAAAAATGCGATAGAAGGAGATAAGGTACCTGGATGCGAGAGATCACGGCGATTCAAGATGATGATGGGAGAATCCTAAGGGAAAACGCATGCGTATTAACCTTTATGTGCCCTAAATCTTGAAAAAACTGAACTCAATAAAACTAGTGTTGAAATTCCAAAAAGTATAAAGAACTAGAATGATAAACAGGAAGTAATTTGTGAACATAACAAAAATAATAATAAAGGGGTACCTGGATGGGAGAGATGATGACGATTAACAGACGTTAGAGGGAGCAATTTTAAAGAAAAAGAGAAAACTCAGAATTTTCAAAAAATAAACTATCGATAACTAAAAATGCAATAGAAGGGGATAAGGTACCTGGATGCGAGAGATCACGACGATTCAAGATAATGATGGGAGAATCCTAAGGAAAAAACGCATGCGTATTAACCTTTATGTGCCATAAATCTTGAAAAAACATAACTCTATAAAACTAGTGATGAAATTCCAAAAAGTATAAACAACTAGAATGATAAACAGGAAGTAATTTGTGAATATAACAAAAATAACAATGAAGGGGTACCTGGATGGGAGAGATGACGACGACGAACAGACGTTAGAGAGAGCAATTTTAAAGAAAAACAGAAAACTCGGAATTTTCAAAAAATTTACTATCGATAACTAAAAATGCGACGGAAGGGGATAAGGTACCTGGATGCGATAGATCACGACGATTCAAGATGATAGTGGGAGAATCCTAAGGGAAAAACGCATGCATATTAACCATTATGTGCCCTAAATCTTGAAAAACCAGAACTTAATAAAACTACTGATGAAATTCCAAAAAGAATAATGAACTAGAATGATAAACAGAAAGTAATTTGTGAACATAACAAAAATATTAATGAAGGGGTACCTGGATGGAAGAGATGATGACGACGAACGGACGTTAGAGGGAGCAATTTTTTTTAAAAAAAAAAAAAGAAAACTCGAAATTTTCAAAAAATAAATTATTGATAACTGAAAATGCGACGGAAGGGGATAAGGTACCTAGATGCGACAGATCACGACGATTCAAGATGATGGTGGGAGAATCCTAAGGGAAAAACGCATATGTTTTAACCTTTATGTGCCCTAAATCTTGAAAAAACAGAACTCAATAAAACTAGTGATGAAATTCTAAAAAGTATAAAGAACTAGAATAATAAACAGGAAGTAATTTGTGAACATAACAAAAATATTAATGAAGGGGTACATGATGGGAGAGATGACGATGACGAACAGACGTTAGAGGGAGCAATTTTAAAGAAAAATAGAAAACTCAAAATTTTTTAAAAATAAACTATCGATAACTAAAAATGCAACGGAAGGAGATAAGGTACCTATATGCGACGATTCAAGATGATGGTGGGAGAATCCTAAGGGAAAAACGCATGCATATTAACATTTATGTGCCCTAAATCTTGAAAAACCAGAACTCAATAAAACTTGTGATGAAATTCCAAAAAGTATAAAGAACTAGAATGATAAAGGAAATAATTTGTGAACATAACAAAAATAATAATGAAGGGGTACCTGGATGGGAGAGATGATGATGACGAACAAACGTTAGAGGGAGCAATTTTAAATAAAAGGAGAAAACTCAGAATTTTTTAAAAATAAACTATCGATAACTAAAAATGCGACGGAAGGGGATAAGGTACTTGGATGCGAGAGATCACGACGATTCAAGATGATGGTGGGAGAATCATAAGGGAAAAAAGCATGCGTATTAACCTTTATGTGCACTAAATCTTGAAAAAATAGAACTCAATAAAAATAGTGTTGAAATTCCAAAAAGTATAAAGAACTATAATGATAAATAGAAAGTAATTTGTGAACATAACAAAAATAATAATGAAGGGGTACCTGGATGGCAGAGATGATGATGACGAACAGACGTTAGAGGGAGCAATTTTAAAGAAAAAGAGAAAACTCGGAATTTTCAAAAAATAAACTATCGATAACTAAAAATGTGACGGAAGGGGATAAGGTACCTGGATGCGAGAGATCTCGACGATTCAAGATAATGGTGGGAGAATCCTAAGAGAAAAACGCATGCATATTAACCTTTATGTGCCCTAAATCTTGAAAAAACAGAACTCAATAAAACTAGTGATGAAATTCCAGAAAGTATATAGAACTAGAATGATAAACAGAAAGTAATTAGTGAACATAACAAAAATAATAATGAAGGGGTAACTGGATGGGAGAGACGATGACGACGAACAGACGTTTGAGGGAGCAATTTTAAAGAAAAAGAGAAAACTCAGAATTTTTAAAAAATAAACTATCGATAACTTAAAAGGTGACGGAAGGGGATAAGGTATCTGGATGCGAGAGATCACGACGATTCAAGATGATGGTGGGAGAATCCTAAGGGAAAAACGCATGCGTATTAACCTTTATGTGCCCTAAATCTTGAAAAACCAGAACTCTATAAAACTAGTGATGAAATTCCAAAAAGTATAAAGAACTAGAATGATAAACAGGAAGTAATTTGTGAACATAACAAAAATAATAATGAAGGGGTACCTAGATGGGAGAGATGATGATGACGAACAAACGTTAGAGGGAGCAATTTTAAATAAAAAGAGAAAACTCATAATTTTTTAAAAATAAACTATCGATAAATAAAAAGGCGGCGTAAGGTATTCTAATATTTGCTATTGTTGAAAGAAGACACGCATAGAATAGCTTACTTCACGTGTCATTTGGTGAAATAACTATTACTCTTGATGATATTATGAGTTTTTTTAGCATCCCATATTATTGTGAGTTTTTCGCACCTCCCGTTAATATGAATGAAGAATTGACCATTATTGTCGTTGTTGAGTTATTGGGAGTTGCCTGCGTTTGATGATAAACAAAATCAACAGCACCAACATAATGAGCGTCAACATTAGGAGCCGAAACAACCTATATTTCCCAGAAGTCCTTAAGATCTTTACATTCTTAAGGATTATGAGCATCACATTGCTGTGAAAATGTAGAATAGACGGGTTAATAATTAATTTATTTTATTACATATTATAATATAGTATAATATGTATATTTCACAACTGATTATAGGAACTCAAATGCATGATGTGTATGGTTTAGTTTATACAAAGCTAATAATAATATAGTTTATATATTTTAATATATTTATAGTATAGTTCACTAGAGTTTAATAAAATAATTGTATAGTTAGATTATAATTTATGGTATATTATTTTAATTAAATATGATAAACGTGCTTTGAAGATTCTTTCAAATGGAAAAAGCAAGGTAAATTCATTGATATCATATATGTATTACATGTTCAGATAGATAATTGGATTACTATATCAAAATTACGTTATTTGCAACGATGTAGCTTGCTCATGATTGACAGTATTCTAATATTTGCTATTGTTGAAAGATGACACGCATAGAATAGCTTACTTCACGTGTCATTTGGTGAAATAACTATTACTCTTGATGATATTATGAGTTTTTTTAGCATCCCACATATTATTGTGAGTTTTTTCACACCTCCCGTTAATATGAATGAAGAATTGACCATTATTGTCGTTGTTGAGTTATTGGGAGTTGATCATGATGAAGATGTGATTGAAATTAGGACCAATAAAAGTGCCTCATATAGTTTTGAGTTGTTGAAAGTTGTATTTTTTTAAGCAATTTCGTGAAGGACGATACAACTGTGTAGCGAGAGCATACCTACTTCATTTGATAGGGTGTACCATATTAGCTGATAAAAGTTTTACCATTGTATTTGTAAAATATTTGTTTCACTCCAACATTTTTGTTAATATGAAGTTGACAAAGTAAATTTGTTGAGGATGGACATACAACTTCAATTGCATTCATTAAAGCAAGTTCAGTGTCAATCACAATCACCTGAGGCAATGAGGTGTTTGAAACAAATAACTCTTTTAAGTTCTCTAATGTCCAACAAAAGTTTTCTTGAAGCTCATAATCCATATAAGTAAATGCAACATTGAATGTCAATCCAGTTGAAGTTACACCAACAATTTCAAACAATGATAACCTATACTTGTTGGTTTTGTAGGTGTTATTCATGATCAATACAAGAGGGAACATGTTAAACAAAGTTATGGAATTTGAGTGCGTCCAAAATATGTCACTCACAACGTTGGAGTCTCCATGAGTCCTACTCCAACAAGCATACTTCTCAGCATCAAGTAACTTCAACAGATGTTGCATATCAGTTCTAGGTCATTTCAAAATATTCATGTATGTGCTTCGTTGCTTATAAATTTATTTAGTGATATTGGTCACATTCTCCTTATCTCGGTCTCTCAAATATGACAAGATGTATCTCGGTGCAACGTGATACTTTGTTTGCTCATCCACATGATTCTTATCTTCTTCTTTCTAAGCGTCCTATAGATGTATTATTTTCAAAAGTAACCACTAACTCATGGTTGTGAAGTCCACACATTAAACTAATAATTCATCTCTCAGCATTTTTCAGTGATCTAGATATAAGTTTAAACGAACAACCACACATTTTAGTTGAAGTCCACACATTAAAATAATAATCCATCTTTCAGCATTTTTCAATGAACTCAATATAAGTTTAAACGAACAACCGCACATTTTAATTGAAGTACCTGAGTTACTTTTATTTGACTTATATTTTACACCTCTATCACAACCAATAATTAATTTTGACTTTCTTCCTCTCTTTTTGATCTCTATGTCAGAGTGAATAATGATAGCAACTAGTCGATTTTGTCGGTCAATCTCTCTTGTCCATTATATGACAGTTTCTCGTGACTAAAAAATTTGATAAGTCGCGAATGTTTGAGTCAAACCTATACATAACGGTTGTGTTTTTTTCATCTCTATTTCAAAATAAAAAGTTAAAAAAAAAAATCAACAACAAAAAATACATACCGGATTTTTGAAGTTTCCGATTAATTAAAAGTAATTACCGAAAATTTCAAAAATTTGAAATTTCCAGCAAAATAAAAGTAAGTATCGAAAATTTCAAGACACAAATTTCAGGTAGTATAAATATTATACTGGAAATTTATTGGTGAAATTTTCGGTAAACAAATTGTATTACCGAAAATTGTAAAAACAAAAATTTCAGTAATTATAAATTATGAGAAGGTCAAATTTTGAGTAAATTTTTTTTTTATTATTCACTAAATAAAAATTAATTAATTTTATAAAAATTTAAGAGTATAGATTTAATTGAAGATACAAAATCCAACTTTCACATATTTATCACAATTCGGGTCATGTAAGGATGCATTTAAAAAAAATTGTGACTTATCAGCCCATTCAGATGCATCTGTGCATAAAAGCCCAAAACACTTGTTTTATTTATAAAGAAAATTGGATTTTCTACCCATTTATATATGTATACCCCCACACTTATTATTTATGTTTATGACCTTTTCAAAATATATTTATGGTCAAAACTAAAAGTAAATAAAAAAATTAAACAACTCACAATATCTCTTTCCAAAATTACAGAAAAAATAAATTTTGTCCTTTGATATTTTTAATGAATTTTTGGATAGTTATTTCTATCTAGAAATATTACTTTTAAATTTTTGAATTAACAAAATAACTGATTAGAAAAAAAAAGATTTTTTTAATAGAAAATACATTAAAAGTATATATTTTTTAAAATTTTCCGGTTCAAATAATAACCCTGAAATATTCAAAAATTGAATTTTTCTAGTTTACGAAT
>JBBPBT010000685.1:12644126-12661327 GCA_037974875.1 Cicer bijugum
GGGGGCAAGAGTGAATTATGATAAATTTCATAGCTGATTGTAAAATTCACATAAAAGCTTGTAAATAGAACACCTCTTTGACCAAGAAAACTGGCCTGTTTTATATCAGTCCCCACATTGCAGTGACCAATAAATCTCTGCTTCATGTCAACAGCTGCTTCAGGCTGCATGATAAACAAATAAAAGTACAAGTAACCAAAATGTTACGGAACATTCAATAATAAATAGATACAAATCGACAAGAGTATCAGATACAAATGTAAACAAAAAAATCTTGAAAAATGTAGGATATAATACAATATCCATTACATTTGGTACACGACTACACGCATATAGATATGCATTAAGAAAAATTCATAAAACATGTAAATATACAATTGCATTTCCGAAAATCCAAACTAAGAACATGTATTAATATTACTTTATGTGATACTGTTAGATTGTGTGTTTAAATGTGGACCAAAAATCTTTTTCTTTACAGGGACCAAAACTCTAATAGATGGAAACTAAAAATGAAACAAACAAAAATGCGAAGCCAACTACCAGTCAAAAACATCAACCAGAAGATTCAAGAAGCGCGACTAAAAATGGACTTATGCATAAAATAAAATGTGTGGTGTTGAAACAGCACTTGGATATAGGAGAGTAAACAAAGAGTCACGAGTCATGTGCTAGACAACTGTATGGAATTATCATTCTGTCAAAAATTATATCGACTCATACTTCATAGATACATATTGGTATCGAGATGAATACATTATGGGAATGCATGTACAAAGTACAAGTGTTTCATAGAGAGATGCTATCAAATAATAGAGGACCCAACTGAGAGGGCTTACAAATAAATCCTACATTCTCCAAACAATGATAAGTTAATATGAAGTGCTAGGTATTAGCGAAAAAAGAGGTTTCCACATCCTTTCCACAACATTAATCATTACAATTTAGGTTTATGCATCAGAACCAAAAGAAAGGATGCAAAACAAAACCAGATGAAGCCATTAAATAACCCAAGATTTTTTTTAAGAAATTATTATTGTTAGCAAAATCATCAATTTAGTCCCTGAAATTGTAGGGTACTATTAACTTAACTCAGTCCCTGAAATAAACAATTTTCTCAAATTATATTGAATTTGAAAATTATTTCACATTAGTGCTTGTCATGTCAGACAATTTTAGGAATTAAATTGACTAATCTAATAAAACTACTATGATCAAAGATTTTCAATTTCATGGACTAAATTGATTAAAACGGAATAATCATTAATTTTCCATTTTTTATCATGTTTTGTTATTTGCTTGATTATCTGTTCTGTATTACAATAAGTTTGTATTTTATCTCCCCACCCCTCCTCTCTCCTTTCTGTTTACTTGAAATATTTCAGCAGAGAAAAGATGGAGAAGAATCACCACTGTTCTCCCTTCTTCCCATATAATATCAGAGCTCCAAGACAGATGGGTCCATGGCAAAAATGGATTGGTTTTTCTTTTGGAGAGACAGGTGATAGTGCTTCTACCACTACTCCAGTAGTCAGAGTCAGTTTTTGTCACCCACTGGATCTGGGGCCACATAATATAGTTCATAAATTCCATGGAAGAAACGTCTAGAAAAGACAAAAACCTCCAAAACTTGTAATGGATGGAAAAGGAAAGCTTGCTAATACCAGCAAAGTGAAAACCCAGAAAGATGATCCCACATTTACGGCATGAAGATTACAAAAATCCATGTTGATTCTTTCATTGATTAATTATACGGAACCAATCATAGGTAAGCCTTTCCTGTGCAGGACTTTGTCAAGAAATGTACTCTTACGTAAAGAACTCATCTCAGGTCTTTGCACTTAAATCTATTTTGAAAACAGTTCTTACCACACTACAATGAAATACTGACATTGTGGCAAGAGCCAAACCTTTGTAAATACTTTTAGTCACCGAAGAGGTAAGAAGATGACTGAGTTGTGATGTTTTCAGATGTAAATGAAGAGTTAGAGGAGATAAAAGGACAAATTCTGCCCATAAACCATTGCTAATACGAAGTATGTCATCACAAAAGTCACAACTTTGTGATGAAGCAAGTTACTGCATTTCATCAACAGAAAGAAGAAATGATAGAAGAAAGAAGAAGAATGAGCATTTCAACTCTAAAATGAAGTCCATACTAGCAATGTCCTTCACGATAGCTTACATTCACAAAGAAATATATTCATGGTCAATTGAATGAGACTGCTCTATTTTGGCTGCTATAGCAGCCACTACACCAAACTGCTCTGCTATTGCATGTCCTGTCTCTCTCCTCTATGCCTATTTATTTTATTTATAATCATTGATGTAATAAGATGAAAAGAATATACACCACTATTCTCCCTACTTTCTATAGAAGATATCAAAACAAACCTGATATGATGCTCTACCATTCTGTGATGATGATGATGAGGGTGATTCGCATGATCCACTTGCACCAACATTTTCTCTCGAGTCACCTCTGCGATGAATTCTAAGATTCAAACTCTCATGAAGAATATTTGAATCAGAATCATGTCCTTCGTCGCCAGATACCGATGTTTCAAAGTCCAACTCCAATTCCTCATCATAATCAGAATCATCCCTCTCAGATCTCTGATCATCTTGTGAAGAATCACTATTAGCCTCTGATCGATAGAGTATGTCACTTAATGATAATATTCTTCCACCTCTTCCGTCAATCCTTGACGCTACATTATTTGTCTTACTATTTTTCTCAGTTTCAGCTGTTAAACAAAACAGTTAGATCCACATAATATCATTAAAAAATGGCATGTAATTTTCAAGACATAAAAAGCAATATTTGGAAATTACATTGATTTTTGTACACCACGTTTTAGCAAGTAACTATTGAATGCTTGGAAGAATAGTTATTGATAAATTTGCACATAGATGCACTAAAAAAAATGGATTAGTTTCGTATAGAAGTTCTTACAGTCAAACCATGCCCATCCTATCCATACCTAAAACAATATCCTTCTTCACATTCGCCACTCTTTCAGCAACTTCAGCTTTGGATGGGGCCAGCGAGTGGGAAGCAATAGCGAATTCCAAAGCTTCTTTGTGTCTACCCAACTGCAAGGAAATAACATTCACTAACTGGTTTTAGAACTGAACGGACGGGTAACGCAATCAGAAAACCTTACGCAAACAAATGGTGTGATAATGAACATAAATTCATAAATATCTATGTTGCACAGATACGATATGCATACGTGATTTCTTATAAAATATAGGATATGTTTAGTATACATATATATATTAAAATAAAAAATTCACAAAATATTAGTAAATATAACATAGAAATAATTTAAAATAGAAGAAAATAAGAAAAAGCTTAAGAGAAATAGGACTATTGATTGGATCGTTTAACATTAAGATTGGACCCTCTTTAGACTATTGAAATTTGAAACATGTCACTCAAAAATAAAGGCAAACAAGTGGGATAGCCGGATAGGTATGCTAATATCAAGTCAGTGCTTCAACATGCAAGCAGTTGAAGAGGCTTGTGAGCGAATATGATATGCATCCGTAATTTATTTATTGAACCGTTCCTCTCGAATACCTTTTAGGCACGTATTTTTGGTGTATTGGGAAGCATCTGACACAGATTATAGCGAGGAAAGTGGAGTATCCGTGCATCATAGGTAAATACTGTTTACTGATTTATAAGGGACAAAAAAACGTCGAAATTATCTAATCCGATAGAAACATTTGTTGTCACCCTCAATCTTATCAAGCTTGGGCTAAATATCTCAATTTTGTTTTTCTTCAATCCGAATTTTCATAGATACACAAGATTCAACCTTCTCTTTGGTTGCACTTTGTTTCTTTCAGATTTCTATGATCTTCTACTGAACACTCGTATTCCCTAATATACAAACTTTTTAATGTGTACATCAAACTATATTGCTTCTCAAACCTCCAATCCTTGCAGGTAATAAAATCGAATAGGTCAAGATGATTCCAAACATGTATAGCCCTCTTTTAACATTCAAGTTTTAAAATCCTTCCCAGCTGCAAACCCCTCAAAAAACAGCACATACAAACTAATAATCGATAATCAATGTCAAAGATAGGTGCTTCTTCTTTAGTTCTCTTTCCCATTCGCGCTACTGCAGAATCTCTACGAGACCCAAGTTTATGCACACATAAAAACGCAAACTATGCACAGAGGGGTGCTACTATTATAAACTCTATTCAAGCCTTACCTCTTTTCAATGTGAGACTTGAGTTTTTCCCAATACACTCGTCATGTCAAACACTAATGGACTTGGTGTGTGGATAACATGGTGGGTGACCCAAATTGATATATTCTGATACCATATTAAGTTTTTTATATTGAGCTAAAACCATCCGTATAAAACCAGCTTGTAAGGTGAAGAGTGTTACTCTTTATAAACTATGTTCATGCCATATCTCTTTTCAATGTGGGGCTTGAATTATTTTCGATAGGTGATTTCTAAATTCTAAAATAAAGCATTAAATAAAATATACAAGCTTAAATAAACCCTCCACTATTAACTTCATGCATATGAGTACACTAACTGTAGTTCTCAAGAAACTTTTGTTTCAAAAAGACTCTGCCAACTTATCATATTTTGAATGTGAGGCTTATATGCACCAAGACAGTCGTGAAAACCGCCATTACACATTATTAAACTAGGATTCATAGTAAACACATTCTAAAAAAATATAGTTTGTACATTCAAAAATACCTGAGACAATGCTTCTGACATGTAGTAAAGTGGTTTATATGCAGATTTATCGATTTTCCTAGCAGCATGGCAGTCCCTTGTAGCCATATGAGCATCATTTTTCCACTTCCTCTGGATGTGGAAGAAATTTCAAAAGATGTTCCATTCAGCAAAATTGAAAAACAAAACTGAACAACAAGGAAAAGAAAAATTAGTGATATTGAGAAGAACCTTGAGCAATAGTGCAGCACGAATACACAAGCATTCATGTTTTAGTGCAGGCCCAATAATATGATTGTAGCCATTCAAAACTTCATTGCATGCTTCAATTCCATAATAGGGTGTCCCCTCCTCCAATGACTTCTTAGCATATTTTATTAGTTTCCTACACTTGTCAAGCTGTAAAACCCAATTAGTTAACAAAAACACAATGCAAAACTAAAGGAAAATTATTTAGTTACAGCACAGATCTACAGCAAAATCCCTTATAGATATATTCCAAAAATTAATCAAAAAATGATACACTGCATACCTTTGCAGCAATGTTCTTTTTAGTAGGAAAACCATTTGGGAAGACATTAGATACAAAAGGCTGCAATTCTGCCCCATTAACTATTGGAGAGTAAGTCATCAGCTTTGAAACATCTCCTGAAGTATATTGCACGTCATTCACTCCAGCTGCATATTGCAAGAATAAGCATAATGTCAAAACTGTTACAGTCCCCACAAACGGGCAAGTAACGGAATAGATGATGCTACAGCTGAAGAGTAAGAACTAGTTTGGATAAAATTTACAATAAGGACTTCTGCAAAAAGATATAATTTGCCGAATCTTGCAATAATTATGGGTCGTTTAAACAAAAACTTCGTATATAAGTTGAAATTAGTGTACATCTTAACTTTTTTGGAGGCTCCCCCATTTAACTTCTCCATAAACAATTACAAGCTTATAATAAAAATGTTTATCATAAGTGAAGAACCATAAAACTCATTTTAATTGAGAAGCTCCCATAAACTATAAATTTATTCAAACTAGGCCTGGATCTTCGAGAACATTTAAAATCAATCTGTACCAAAAATCTAACAATAAATTTGCAGTGCATCAAATAAAACCAGTCAATAAAACAAATGATGCTGATAAAAAAGGGTTATTCTAGAAAGGGGGTGCCCATTTAGGATATAATATGCATCAAAATGATATAATAAGAAATAGACAGAGGTTAAAAAATATGCAAGAAGTACAGTCGAAGCGAAGGGAAGAGCCCCAAATATATGCAAGATTAACATGTTCACTTACATTAACAAACCAACAAAGTGACACACAGCAAGAAGTGGCCTCTTCAAAACCCAATTCTAACAAAATGGAAAAAAAAATACTTATTTAACCTTATTTCTTTATTTTAAAGTTACAATATTTGACCAACCGTAGGAATACTATACACCGCACATCACTCTTTTTTTTGTATGTCTTTGACTATGTGAGTTAAATATTCCAATCATATCAAGCATAAATAAATAAATAAAATAAATAAGATGACAGTGTGCAAAACAATTTGCACAGAAAAACTGCTGCATAATTAGACTGCTATTAATACCCAAAATAATCTGAACAAGTGCACATTATTTCATACTATCTGTGGATATATAACTATGAATAAACAAGAAACAAGGTATACTGTAAAACGTTTTACCATGATTTACATTCATCAAGTAAACATGCTCTCCACTATAGCTGAGGAGAACTTCGCATCCATCAGGACTAAACGCAACATGAGTTAAGTGCAAGCTTGGATGTCCCTGGAAGAAAAGGACACAGTATGAGTGCAAGAATATTTAATTAAAGTAGAAGGAAAGACTTAAACCTGTATAACATCAAGGAAGAAAATGGATGAGAGAATATGATATTTTCTAGAAACCAAAGTATATGAGGCATTAAGTCAGTAGAATGATAAGAGGAGTTTACTTAAAGGTATAGAATCAAATATACTAACAAGGATGTCGGCTAACTACGTAATATTCCTTGGAATACTTTTAAACTTTATTTGTTCAGAAATAAAAAATTCAAAAATAGAAAATAAAGGTAGAATGAGGTAAAAGTAGAAAGTTATAGTAGGTAGATGTTTTAAAATAATTATATTCCCATGGGAATGCAAGACTATCATCTTTAATTTATCATGGTAATGAAAAAGTGAGAAACCACGAGTGGAGTATGTGCCTAGAGAATACATGATACAATAGCCTTCTCTTTAACATTTGTATGAGACATTCAAAACCTATCAATAACAGTAACCTTACAATATTTGGCAAAATGAACACAAAGATGTGAATTTTCGTTTGACCAAAAAGAAAAGCTTTTATCAGACATGAGAACCAAAGAAATGCAGGAGAAAAGTGCCTGAAAAAACAGAACTTGCCAACATATCTGTTTTTCCTTTGATGGCACGGTCTCTGTTTTAGACTACCTACTACATTGGACAGTACTTTATTCAAAAGCGGATAATAGTAGACTAATAAAGCAAAGGACTAACACGATCAGAAAGATGCATTGGACAGAAATAATTAACACAAGGAGGTGGAGGCATTCTTTTCCCACAGGAGCTTAAAGGTGGTAGCATCCTTCTATCATACAGACGTGCAAAGGCATCACTGCAAGAATAAGAAAACCTAAAGTCAGTTTGAAATAGAAAACTAACTAAATTATATATGGATACATATGGATTCATCAGAGATATTTACCTCCCACCAACAAGGAGCAAATGAGGTCTAGCTGAACTAATGTCACAAGATTTTAAAGCAAGGACTTGTTTAGGAGGATCACCAAGGGACCTTTTAGCTCCATTCCGTAAATCAAGCTGGCATTAACCATAAAATTGGAAGTTAATAAATGAAAAACACTGTGGTGTTCAGCTACAGAAAACAATGATCATAATACGCTGACTTCTTGACTATCTCCAGTGGAAAAGCCAAATAATTAGTAGCAAAAATGTTGAGATCCAATCCTATCTAATTCCAGAGGATTAAGAAAAGGCAATAGTGAGACCATCACGAGACTGAAGATTTTTAGTGTATGGAAAATAAATATAAATACATAAAAAAGAAAACAATTTTTATTGAAAAAATTCGTAAAGATTTTACACATCCAGACAACATTCAGTAGAACTCAAAACTGACAATTAATTAAACCACTTACTAGAACATTGTGACATTCTTGGTGTGAAGATCCTGCCAGAGGACAAGAGGTACCTTCCCGAAAATCATGTTGTCTTAAGGTTCCATCCTCACTAGCACTCCATACCACATTGGGGTTTCCATTTTCAACCTGCAAAAAAAGAACAGTTAAGACATTGAAATACATTTGATTTCCTTTATCCCTGTTGATGTAATGTTATTGAAACTACTAACTCAAGATTTTCATAGACCACATAACTTACAGCCAATTTCTTGACTCTACGAGTGTGGCATTGGTAAAGTGCTGAGGGAGCAATGGCATTATCGTTAAATCCACTCCCACTTAAGCGAGACCTATTGAATAACCGAACCTGCCAACAATAGGAAAAATATATGAAGTTAGGGAATTAAAAATGCATTAGCTGCTAAAAATATCAAATGAATCATTACTTCAGCATCTCCAGCTCCAGAGGCTACAAGCTCATCAGAAGTTTCGGGTATGAACTTAGTACAGAATATATTTGCAGAATGTCCGGTATCAATTGATTGCAGTAGTTTCTGCCCAGAATAGCTCCAAATGTTGATCTGCAAAATTTCATGCAAACAATTAAATGAGATATAATCCCATATTGTACGCACTATGCAGATAATTTCAAATCTTCTTTTACGTTTAGTTTCCATCAAACATATGAGATAATGGTTAAGATGAGAAAAGAAATGTATCATACCCGCGTATCATCTGATCCAGATATCAATAATGAACCGTTTGAATTCCAAGCCACAGCATTGACACAACCAAAATGCCCCTGTCCAAATCACGAGCAAAAGGATAGTCATCAAAAGGCAAGAAAAGAGGATTCGTAGAATCTCAACTAGGGTAAAATGCTCAGCAAATGAAGCAGACTGTTAGAAACAGTGGAAGAGAATGTATGTTGCAATCTATGGCAAGGTAATAACAGCATTTCTAAGAAAATGATACCTATATGAAATCAATATATAAATACAGTAATAAATTGAGACGTGTTACCAACCGCTAACTCGTTATCTTGAGAAAGCCTCCGAATCAAGGAAGAGTGTGTCTGCAAACTCTGATTAACATCC
The DNA here is from genome assembly GCA_037974875.1 of Cicer bijugum. Lineage (NCBI taxonomy): Eukaryota > Viridiplantae > Streptophyta > Magnoliopsida > Fabales > Fabaceae > Cicer > Cicer bijugum. The sequence continues at coordinate 12,653,114 of JBBPBT010000685.1, forward strand.
TATAGGCAAAACAAAAACAGCATTTTATTGATCAAGATAAAAACGACACGGTAAATAATCATAAGCTAAATCATAACAAGTCTTTAATCAAAAATGATCGTCAATCGGATTGAAAATCGGAATCAGCAAGGTAATCGCGTGAAGTATTAAGCTAATTTTTGGAGTTAAAAAAAAAAGGAGAGAAATAAAGGGAAAGTAAAGGAAGAGGGGATACAGGACGATTGTGAAGGAATCGAGAGTGGAGAATATTGTGAATGTTGCCATCGAGAAAGGGATTGGAGTCCATTGTAGAAGAAGCGAGATTCTCTCTCAATCGGAAATTGCTTGCGACTGCGACTACGCTGAGAGTGAGAGGAAGTAAAATTATCTAATTCGATCAGCCTGATTTTCGTCAATTTCTGCTGAAGCGGTTATATTTAGAACCACTTAGACACTTCTTCATTCACTTCTCGTAATAAAACGTAAATCCCCTTTTTTATTCTTTTGTTACAAAGGTAAATCAAAAAGTGTTTCATGTATCGTCGTAAATTTTTGTCAACCAAACAAAATAACTAATTTCATGTTTATTAAAAAATTCATTAAATATAGTTAATCTTTTTAAATTTTACAAATAATATAAATGTATTTCCAAACCATCCTTCAAATTACATGTTTTCAACGTTTTATTTGAAAAACAAAACAGTATAGTTTTTTTTATTATAATTAATCCACAACAAGTGACTCATCTATAAGTGATTTATTTGTAAAGAATGAAATATAATCATTAACATTTTCAATTTAAAATGATACTAATTATATTTTATATGTTGTTTTTTCTTATTAATATTATATACATCAATATCAATTCAATAATTTTCATTATGCTTTTATAATTATGGTAAAAAAAAACTAATAATTATAGTATCTTTTATTAAGTAATTGAAAGAGTATATTGTATGATATGTAAGCGCTTTTGATCATTATTATAGTATCATGATTAACTTAGTTTGAATATCATATATATATATATATATATATTTTAACTCTTTAGTATTTTTTTAAATAAAACAATGAGAGAGATAGAAATAAAGGTAGAGAGGGAGACTTAGTAAAGAAGATCAACACATAAAAAAGTATTATTTCTATTCGTTTTCGTGCAATGCTAAATTTATAATGATTATATTAAAGGATGTATTTTGTAGGAAGTAATATAAAAGTTTTACAAAGACATTAAGTTGTATATTCTAAATATTTTAATTGTTTACATTTTTGAAAATAATATTTCAATGTTGTGGAAATTCAAAAAAAAATTGCAAAAAAAAAAACTAAAACAGAATAAAATGTTTTTTTTTATGTGAAAATGTAATGTGAGCGCAACAAATAACGTGAGAGCAGGGGGAGAATGTTTTAAGGGGCTGATGGTACCATTACCCTTTCCAACTTTTCATTTTTAATAAGTATTTACCAGAAATACATAACTATTTCTAAAGAATTAATACGTTTTGAAAAGTTTCCCTAAGATTACTCCATCTAGTCTTAAATACAAAAAGAAAAAAAAAACTATTTTATTACCTCAAATATAAACAAACATAACTGTTCATTTTATTTATCTTAAAATACCCTTCTATTAACATAAGTTTTTATTTTTGTTTATATATTTCAAAGATAAGTTTAAAATAAAATTATTAGTTAATCGTTCAAAAAATTTATTCGAATCATTTCTGTTAAAATTTCCTCACTAGATATAGATGGGCCAAGTGTAATTGATATGAAGTTGTGAAACTTGTGATTCAATGTTGGTCCATTTAGACTAGGTTAGAAGACCAGTGTTTTCTCTTTCTGTACTCTACTTTGTGGGCTAAATGTTATTTAAATCCACAATAAAGCAATGATCTAACAGTCAAAGTATCACGTGGAATTTTTGCTAAAAAACAAAGCTTTTCAGCGGTAAAGTAGAATAAGTTTGGCACAAAATAACAATATTTTTTTAAAAGCTTTTTCACTAACCAAAACAGATTAAATAAATAACTAATGGAATAAAGATAACACAAATATAATATATTTCCAGCAAGCATATCATATGCACTACTAGTTATCTCTTTTGTAAGTCTATTCATAATATTATATATCAAATATAGAACAATTGAACAAATGAAAAACCTCAAGACTCTCTAATTACATACATAAATAATAAACTGTGACTAAATAATACAACTGTTAAAAAAGATGCAAAATATTTAACAGCTGGTGGTAATTGCTCACTTCATGCCAATAGCATGGACTATTCATTTGATCACCCATCTTCAACTCATGATCCACCTTATAGTTTTGCATTAGGTTCTTGACTATATATTTTTTTTATTTTTTTTTATAAATTATTTATAGCTTATCTTGTTTTCTTTTTTTGGTATTGAATTGAGGGGACACCTTCCATAAAACACACATAATGTATAATGTCCTTTTATGGAAAAAGTATCTTATGGATTATGATGATGATGATAAAATTCTACTATAAAAGATCTTCTCCACAGGTTTTGTTTGGCTTCCTTCTCTTAGCATCTGGGCTACTATGTGAAGATGAACATGAACCAGCATTTGTTTCATCACTTTTGTAGCTGAAGCACAAAGTATTATCCAACACACCTATTGGGCTTTGAGGCACACAAGGGATAGTAGATGCAACAATTGAATCCTTAACAGATGCATTGTTCAATAACAACTCTCGAACCTTTTCAATACACTTCAATAATTTCTCCTGCAATAACACAAATTACACATTGTAAATATCAATTAAGCAAGCATCATCGATTAAATTGCACATTATACACCATTATTGTCATTTTGAATGGACCATGGGGTTTACCTTTTCTATGTGTTGAATCAGGGTAGAAATTGCTTTGTTAGTATCAATTGCTTGGGTTTCGGAAACAACACATGTTGCAACTGCGGCTGCAATCTCTGATGGTTTGAATTCCAAGAAGTCGATAACTGCATTGAATTCACACAATCAAAATTAATCAACTCCGATTCCTATAATTCATGATTTAATTTTACTGCAGAGATTGGTTATTCTAGCAGTTAAGCAATTAATTTGTGCAATGAAGTTAATACCTTTAATGGTGCTGATTATAAGTTGGGTAGATTGTGAAATTGAAGATCTTAATGAACTCTGATCATCATTCATCTTAGAAAGGAAATATTCAATGAATGAGAAAGGAGTAATTGATTGCATTCTCCACTTCAATGTGGTCAGTACTAGAAGTTCCATTCGCTGTATGGTTTTAGCTTCAAATACAAACTTTGAATCACCAATCTACACGAAAGAATTGACATAGATCAGCACATGCAACATGAATAGATTGAATTAACAAATACAGCATTGAAAATGACAAGTTCCTACTTGTAAATCAAGAGTTAGCGGAACATCGGTCTCCTCTACTTTGGCTGCCAAAGATAAGCAGGATACAGCCAACAATTGCATTGTCCAAGCTCTTCCCTTCTATGAATGGAAACAGAAAATTAAATCAAAATCAATCAAGAATAAAAAAGCTCATTTTCAGTGTTGAACTTCACTTCATTCATGGACTTACTGGTAATTCATATGCAGAAAGGAATCGATCCATGTAATTAATGGATAGATATGCACATAGAGGACCAAATCCGAAATATGATTGAACCTATAAACATAAAGAGAAGGGCAATTAGATTAGATAAACAAACATTACAATCTAATCCAATCCAATCCATTCATAAAATGCATGAATCGGAAATTCCATTCAATTCATCTGTTAATCAAATACAGAATCCAAGCAATGGATCATCATCAAATCAATAATGAGGTATGCAATTGTAAAGATATTAGTTCTTTCATTAAATCCAAATCCAAATCCAAATAAATCGGCGTAGAAGAAAGATCATCATTGTTCATATTCCATTACAGCCCCAACAACAGGATTTCAGAAAAAGCACTACTTTTATAAGTTTTCACTATCAAAAACACTCTTTTCTTCAGTTTCCACAAGCAAAAACATTAAAATCAACAAGCATTAGATAGATTAGAGTAAGAAAGAGTACAAACAAAATAAAAAATAGAATCTACCTTTTGAATCCAATCGATAGCTTCGTTTCTAGCACCAAAGTCCAAATCATCCCCAAACTTGAACCTATTCAAGTAATCACAACCAGGCCATTGTTGACATTCCTTTTCCAACATCAACATCAAACACTCTTCACTCTGCAATGGCATCTCATCTGGGAGACCATGGTTTTGGTTCCTCTGATGTTGGTACCTAGGACGCCACGAATCCTGGTCCACGGTATCCTCAAATTGAGCATCATCAAAAACACTGCTATCCTCAGTGCAAAGGAGACTAGAAACACAATCAAAACTTGGTGCCATTCCCAAAAACCCTTTTGCTTCCAATTAGAGAAAAAATAAAAACTTTTAAAACGAAATGATTAAAATGACAATCTGGGTTGAAATAAGAACAAAAGAAGAATAGATAGAGAGATGAAAGAGTTTTGTATTTTTGCAGACTCTTTCTCTCTGGTTCGAAGTTTCGGTGAATAGAGTGTGCAAGCGAGAGAGGGGCCTTATGAAGGAACCCAACCGCTGCTTTTTAGGGTATAAAGGAAGAGAGAGAGGGAGTGGGGTTTGGGACAGAGGGGTGGGTCTGTACAATGTGGATCGTTGCGTAGGTTAAAATCGGTACAAAACAAATAACGTTAATCACTAATTACTCTATTTTGTGAGAGACATATTCACACACGGATACATCAAATTAAATCAAATTGGAAACAAAAAACACTTTATTAATACTAATGGTAATTATATTTTATTATTAGTAAAAAAGATTCTAGTACATATTTATCATATATTAAAATTTTGTCAAGAAAGGTCAATGAAAATACAAGGGAAAGGAATAAATCATGTTTAAGTATTTATTATTACTTACTCTTTTTTTAGAGATTAGACGTCACTCTTTTTTTTACAACACAAACTTTTGTCTTTTATTTGCCGTATATTACTTGTATTCACTTTTTATATACATGTACTCACACAAGTATATATTGAGAATTATTGGTTAACTAAATTGAATTTTATTACTACTTTAGAAAGATTTCTTTTTTTTACAACATAAAAATATTAATCCTTTATTTTTTTCGTAATATTTGGATTTACCCTTAAACAACATTCTTTTATTTTGAAAATTGGAGGATTATAATTTAATTTTCATACTATTTTAAAATAAAATATAATATAAAAATAAATATATAAATGTTAATTTTTAGATTTAATTGTCTTTTATATTTTATTCTTACTAATATTTCTTAAGAATTCAAATAAGGTCACAAAATTCTTAACTCATTCATTCTGTATTTTGACTTACCCCTGTTAACCCTGTAAATATTATGAATAGCCCTCCACGTTAAATTGACAAAAATATATTCCATTCCTTCAATTTCACTTGTAATGTAATGAAGCACGGTCGTCAATTATGTATTTACCTTTTCTAGGTTGCAATTAACCCAGAAGTACCATTCGTATAATGCTATTTCCAAATTTACAGAGCGTTGCGACTATTGGTCAATTCAAGCATCCATTTAATAGACTACAAACTTTCCTATGATATCATTCATTTTAAATTAATTTGTGATATTAAATTTCACTATGGTATATAAAAAAAAATAAACAAAATTTGAAAAACTTGTATGAGTGAAAAAATAATTTTTACTGCTTAATAATAATGAATTGATAAAGAGTTTAATATATATACATAAATAATTAATATAAATTGCTGATTGTATAATTGATTAGCTAAATTAACTATTTATGTAAAATTGATTTAATTTTGGTTCCATTGATAAATGAGAATGGCGAAGAGGTGGTTACTATAGCAATGACAAATGAAACGTGGTATTAACAAATAATGAGGTAAAATGAAGGGGTTAATAATTGATTAAAGTGTAAAAGTAAAAAATAAATAAATAAATGGGACCAATAGTACATGCACAGTGTGTTGTATTCTCCCGTTTCGACGCGTGTGGTAGGCTGACATTGGGCGATGACCGGAAGCGTCGTTTCGTCCTTATGTCTGTCATTTTTCCTTTCTGTATTACAAGCTGTCATTTTATTTCATTTCCCTCCACCATTTCCCTCCCCCGCCAAATATAATCTATATTATTATTATTAGTATAATCACTTTTTTCATTTCAATTTCAATCTACTAATTATTATTAGATCAGATCAAAAATTTATCTTCTTTCCTTCAACATTACGCCAACTAATCTCGCATGATTGGATCGCATGTGAGTGGTGATAACGCTTCAGATTTATCTTTTCGTTTATAGTTTATTATAATTTTAATTTAATATATTTATTTTTCATTTGCTCCAAATATTAATATTATTTTATTAAATATTTTTATTTGTATCAAATTCAAAATTTTATAATTGTACATATGATTCTAGTCATATTTGATTCAACTTATACTCTATTTACTTATAAAATTAATTTTCACTCCATATGTCGTTAAAAAGTATTCTTCTATATGTTTAATTTGTGAATTTATAATTTTCTTTTTGTTAACTATTAAATTTTTAAAGAAAAGGGACCTTTTAGTTTTAAGAATAAAGTATCATCTGAATAACTCTAATAATTTAAATTTTAATTATAAGATAAATCAAATTTAGTCAATAATTATTTTAGTACAAATTTAGTTTAATTTTTATGAATGTTTGTTTTTAATTAAAGTTTATTAATTACTTGAGTTTAATAATTTGATTAACGTAATTTTTTTTAAGATTTAATTTTTAAAAAATTAAGATCTTATAAATTTTGAATTTGATTAAAAGATAAATAATCTTCAACCAAAATTCAAATTTGAATTCTCTCGAATAATCCGTCTTTAACGAAAACTCATTAATTATGTGAATTTAATCACATAATTAGTGTAACATATTTGTTTCATCATGTTAACCATTTTTTAGTCAAAATGTTTTTTCTTTTTAAAATTATTAGGATACTTATACACTTTTTGTCTTATGTATTTTATTATTATTATTATTATTATTATTATTATTATATTGTATTAAATTTAATTTATTAATATATTTGATTTTTCATTTTACTATTTGAAAAATTAGACAAAATGAAAACTTAATACGTGGTCACATCTTATCTTGTGGATGTGACATAGTGATAACCTAAAAAAATGGAATTTTGTATTTTTTTAATTGGAGCATATTGGGATATTAAGAGAAAAGAAGTCTCCATTACTTAAAGAAAAAGGGTCTTTGGTTCCTAAAGGAAAGCGACTTTAAAAAAAACAATGTATCAAATTTCTTGAAGAAAAAAGTTTCTCCAATTTCCAAAAGGAGATAAACTTTTGATTCTTAAGGGAAACAAGTTATGGTAATTTAAAATCCGGTTAGAATGTAAATCAAATAATCTCATGTTTTTTTTCCTTCAATTGAACTAAATTAATAATTTATAAAATTTAAAGTTTTAGAGATTAGTTTAGTTTATCATTAGATAAAGGAGATACGAGATTTCAATAGCATGGAAAAAAAGAATTTCAAATAATTTTTAATTTATATAGAGTCATTTTCCTTGTTTTTCATTAAATTTCTCTAAAATAGAGAAATTTCTTAAAATATTTTATTTCCCTCTACTTTCCTTCAATCAAATAAACCCTAAACTTTTTTGATTAAATGTATTTTTTTGTTGTTGTTAATTTTATGATATATTTTTTTATTATTAATTTTTAAATTATATAATTTTTTTTTAAGTTTTACAATTATTATTTTTTATAAAAAAAAAAAAACGCGCATGATGGTGTTGGCATTGGACCAACTCAAAGTCGAATGAGCTAGTCCAATTTATATCAATGTGTTTGATCAAAACTATACAATTATGTTTTGGCTATATTTTTTATGACACTAAAATACATAGGCCAACTGAGTTGGTTCATTGAATTAGCGTTATTTTAACGGTTTTATATGTGTTCAATAAATTTTTTGACGGAGATTAATTATTATTAACTAGATATGGATTTTCTCACATATAATATAATTATAATTTAAAAGGCAAAATATACTTTAAAGGTCTTTTAAGTTAATTGAAAGTTTTAAACAAGTTATTATATATATATATATATATATTGTGTGAAGTTAGTTAATTATTGATGTCAAAATAGTTTTTATGTCCAAAAATATTAACAATCTTATACTAAA
>JBBPBT010000685.1:12670809-12693742 GCA_037974875.1 Cicer bijugum
TAAGAAAGACAAATACATATGATTTGATTGATAAATTAATACGTCTTATCTTAACTCTTTTAGTTTCTACGTCTACTAAGTACCATTGATAATATGATGTTTTATATTGAAAAAGAAATAATTGAAAACTTTAGTTTTAATTTAATTATCGATGATTTTAAAATTTTAGAAAAACTAATAATACAACTTTAATTTGATATAAATATATTTTATCATAAATTATATTTTTATTTTGTATTAATACTATATTTAATATTTTATAAAATTATATGATTTTTATATATTTTAATTAATATTTATTGCCTTCAATATTTTATACAAAATCTGCAATTAACGTTCATCAGACATCTAACTAAGATGAATTTTAAAGAATCAAATTATTCAAAATTAATTTTTCTCATTGTAGGACCAAATACATATTAAATGTGTTCGATTTGACGACAAAGAAAATAAAAAATGATCGCAAACACATACAATTAATTTTGACTTGCTGGAGCTATGTCAATTGGAATTAACTTTGCCTTATATATTTTAACTTGAAGTTATAATTTATAGCTCAATCTCGAAACATGATTTTGAACACAATTTTTTGTTGTTAATCTTCCTTTTCTACCTTAGAGTAGAACACCTTCATCTCAACTTAAATTTTTTATTAAAAAAAGAAAGAAGCAAAGACAAAGGAGAATTCGGCCGATTAGCCCCACCTCAGTTTATTGGCTCGTATTTTATTGGTGAGATATTTCATAGAACACTCTTATGTTAATTTCAAAGATAAAATGGTCCAAATGCATAATGCAACACTCATGTCAAGCACATGCTGGAATGGTTATCCAATAATAGCTTTCTAACTAATAATACCCTTTCCCAACGCAAACACAAACAGTTGTAAACCGAAGATTACTTTTAGTATCCTAGATTAATACCAAAACCTCCTCAAAAGTTTTACCGTGAGATTCACAATCACAATGATCCATTATGATTTTATAAAATTATATAGTGTAACTTTTACCAAAACAATTCAAAATAAAACATAAAATTAATTAATATTTTTTAGAACGAAATATAAATAAATTTTAACTTTTCTTATGTTTTATAATAGTATATCTAAAATAATACTAATTTAGTTTATATTTCCAATAATTTAATTTATTAATCATGATAGATAATTTAAATAAAATCAGTTATTTTTATATATTTTTTTAATATCATAATTTAATCATTTTTTACTTATAACTCACTTGAGATGTGTTAAGTTAAAACTATAAATAATTTATATTCATTTGTGTAGTCTTGTCATGTTTAAATCAAACTGATAATTCCTATCTCCCGTGTAGTAACTCGGTTCGTGAGTTAAAAGATGCCGAAAAAGTATTAAGAAGAAAGTGGTAAGTTGAAATCCAAAACTCAAATATAATTACTAATTTCTAATATAAAAAAAAAACTGGGTAATCCCTATTCCCTACAAAGTGTTTATTTGTTTTTGGTGAAATCCAACAAAGTGTTTGTGTTTGTATTAAATTAATCAATTAATTAATGGAATGTAAGAAACCTGTAAAGAGTATACTCTAACAAATCAACAATTTGCAACATGTGGGAGGTCTTTCCGTGCAGCCTTTCATTTATTTTTGTTTACAATTAAGCCTATTAGTACTACTACTATGTTCCCAATACTATATTATATATAAACTTTAGAAAAAGTTGTAGGGGCCGTGGCTACCGTCCGCCCTATATGCTCCACCATCGAAGATGGTTTAATGTGATTTTACCAATTTCACCTCAGAACCGAACATTCACACTTGAAGAAAAAAAAAGGGCAAAATTGAATAGAAAAATATGTAACCAACCCACCTTTTAAATTGGTCCAACATATAACAAACCAATCGACTTACACATTTGGAAAGTAATAATAATATGATGTCACACATGTAAAGCACATAAATACCAAAAACAACGAATGAGTTTACATCACAACAATAATACTATAACAGCTCCACAAACTAGACTAACGAAATACAGTATAAAGATAAAATGTTTCATGTTTTCATGAATTGAGGATATAATTTATCAACACAAACCTTTTCTTTACATGATCCCATGTGTATCAGCGGGACTCCAATGCTTCATGAATATATTTAACAGCGCTGTCGTAGTGCACAAAGCCCATAAACCAAAATTCATGGTTGTCGACGGAGATAATCTGTATGAATTTTTCAGATGGGTTGGTTCTGCTTGTGGATGGGTTCACTGCTCTCAGCTGATGCAATGGAATGACCACCTGATGAATAAGATGAAAAGCATGAGTGTAATTATTTGCAAACAATAGAAAAACTATGATTGAAAATGGTAACTCGGTGAAACACAAAATATTTGGATGTTAAAAACTAAGAAAGAAATAGAGATATAATACGATAAATTTACAATTTTACCCGTGTGGGACCCCCTACTCGGCCCAAATTTAACGGCATTTCAATATGGCAACTGCAAATTCATGGACCCGTCCACTTCAACATATATGTCACTGGTTCAGTTTTGACAGTGAACTTATTTTATTTTCAAAAATTCAAAACTTCCCTTACATATGTTATCCCTAGCAATCTTTTGTTGCCAAATTTGCTTCAAACTTAGCCTTAGGTCTAGAGCTTCTTCATGTCAGTTCAAGTAATGTAATTATAGTTTCTTATGCTTCCTTCAGTCACCTTATGTAAGAATATAATAGTAAATTACTTTTCCTTCCTCCCCCCTACAAACCTAACAATTTGAGGGAAAATAGATGTGATTTCTCTCCTCTTCCTCCCAAAGCAAGGGAATTTTATTTTTCTTTTATTCTTTAAACCCCTCCTCTCTCCTATTCTGAATTTAATGGTTGGTAATGAAGATACCAAAAGGCAACAATAAAATTGAAAACAGACAAGTAATTAAGGTATTCTTATTTTATCAAATGAAAAATAATTTGAAACAAGCTAAAAATTTCAAAACTGACAATTATTTTAAAACATGTGTTAGTTCATAATTAAAATTTCAGCATAGAAAAATGAACTTTTCATCCTTTGCACGGAACTAAAAAAGTACTACAGCAATGATGACAGATTTACTTGGATCCAATCCGTCATTCCTTGATAAAATAACATGGGTCAGAATGAGCACAATCACATTAGCGGTAAAGATTCTAAAGACTGCCTTAAATTATATGACAACCTAATAAAGACCACAAGCATCGTTAGTTAATGCAGAATGAATAAGTACATTCAAGAATAACTTAATTACATGAGGATTATTATGCTATTTGGATTTACCTATGTTTTACTTATCTTTAGTTATAATTACCATTTAATCGCTCGTGCTATTCAGACTTGTGCATAATTAATAATAACCAGATTTCTTGTCCTTCAAACAGTATATGAAACCATTTCATAGAACTCCTCTAGGTTTATCAGGAGAATACCCCTTCCTAAGAGAACTACTCTTGGTTACTATCCTAAGTCGGTATGAATCAAAAAACTTAATAATTCCTAAATAACACAATAACTCTTAAAATATCAATATCCTCTCTGGATCACAGTTCAAAGCTACCCAAATTCTAGACAACTAATGCCAACCACAACTGAACTCTTTCATCGTCATTAGTACGATAAAAAACAGAGCACCAAACACAATATAAGTGTTGTCGCTAATCACAATCTGAAAAAAACATTTATTCTCAATTTCAATGTAGTTTAGTAAAAATAATATGGTCAAATCTCAATTCTTTTAGTACTATCAGAATTCAGGAAACAAATGGAAAGCATCGGATAACATACAAGCTAAGAAGTAACCCATCTGAGCTAGTTTCCACTCTTTTTATATTTTTAACATTAAAAGAACTATGTATAATGGACCAATATCAGTAAACATCTATGAAGCATGGCCACTTGATAAGAATTTGATACACAGATGCAAGGAACTCTTAGAAATTCACGGCTCAAGCTATGATGCATCCTAGATACATCAACAAAAGGTTATAGAAGTTTATATATATTTTACATAAACACATTTTGATTGTAACCATATCAGTGGAGGACAATCACAGTTTACAAAAATATACTTGTGAGTTTTGATCACAACCACAAGGCACAGACACCTTTACTAATCACTATAAAAATACATTCTTTCCCCCATACACATTTTTGCAAAGTTAACATATTTTTTGCGCAACCAATGTGAGAATCAGATAAAGCATCAATACTCTTATTTAAGAGAGGCTTCATATCTATTCAATTGCCTCCTATTTAGTATTTACTATCTAATACTAATTGTGCATTTTCATCTATCCCATTTCCATCATCTAAAATAGCATAGCTTCTAATCTTAGTTTGTGAAGAGACAATTCCGCCAATTCAAGAAGTCCAACACTATCATTGAGTGGATCTCCACTAACGCGCGACAACCATCATCTTTCCTACACAAAATACAAAAGTCGAGTTGTACATAAACCAAATCTCCACACTCTTTGGATTTTGTTTATACTTTTTTTTGTTTGTCAAAAAAGGCTGTACTTGCTCTTAATCACAGCAAGAAGCTTTGAGGCAAGTAGCTTACGATGTATCCCAAACATATTGGAGTAGTGTCTGAAATGCAACGGTCAATAATTCGTCTAAAAGATTATTGGAGGATAATACCTAGATACATCTACTATTTACGACTATTGTACACATATCAGATATTGATTCAGGTACAAAACCCACGGGTGCTTACCTGGGTTTTCGTAGGTAAGCGTGTAAGACTACACTTAAAAGTAATCCGTAATTTCAAGAAAGGTGACATAACTGATCTTGGGAATTGACCAAATAATAATATAACTAATATCCCTAGGAGCAAGTATCCAAATTAGCTTCAGCAACAACTTCACTTCAAATTCCAAAAGTTTAATCCTAATTACAAAATTCCTCAGATGCTGTGATATTAGTCACTAAGAAGGACTGACATGACTGATAATTGAGGTTCCAAGGGACTAGAGTGTGATTTTCGCATTCTCAAATTTCAATGACTAATGAGTCCTACAGCTAAATTTCTAAGACACAAGTTGAGGGTTTATAGTATGTGTCATTAACTTTTGCGTTAGAAATATGCACTTGATATTATTTTCCACTCAATTCTATAAAAACCATAATAAACCTCTAGTGTTATGAAATAGTCACAAGAAATGAAGCCATATGGTATCAAATAAGTTATCAGAATCGGGATGGCAAGACAGATCACAAATATTAACAAGCAAAGGACTTGAATTCATTCAGTTTACCTTATAATAGCTCCATTGAGTCTGGTCACCGGTTTGGTAAGAAAGGGGATTATCACTACAAAATGCCAGCTTAGCAGTTGACAAATACAAAACTCCCATGACAGGACCAGCAGAGGTGGAGAGGTAACATGCATATGTTTTAAGAAGTTGTTCCTCAGGTACAGTCTGAAATGTTTGTCTAAAGATCTTTTCATAGCCACCTTCTGCAAGGACTTTTGTTCCCTGAGCAATCCTCCCCACAGCAGCATCAGCAAAACTAGGCCCCGTTTTCACTGTTTCATAGAAGGTCAAAATGTACATAAATAAATAGGGTTTTTGTTTTTCAATATGTTAGATCAATTTCAATAATTGATGGCGATGAAGCACCGAGTCAGACAGATACCCGATTCGACACTGACACTTAGACACCATTCAAAATTTGAGAAAACGAATTAATTGATGGTAGCATATCTTCAACGATAAGTGTTGATGCTATATAGATTAATGAAAGTAAAAAAAAAAAAAAAAAGAGAGAGAGAGAGAATTGAAGATGGAAATGCATACAGTGCTGCCACATATTCCCAGCAAGATCCTCAGCTTTCTTGGTAGCTTCAGCGGCTTTTTTCCCCCATTTCCCAAGAACGTCTTTCACCGAATCTAAAGTGTCTGCGCAAAGAAGAAGAATATAATGAAATTGCGGTGCATGAAATGATAAAAGCGGTGAGAGAGAGAGAGAGAACGGACTCTTAGCATTTGTGGGTGCGGGAACAGGCGCCGGAGAGACATAGGGATTAGGTTCAGTGGGCAAAGTGGTGGCAGCATCGGTGGAGAGAGATTGAGTTGGAGGGGGAGTGTTGAGGGGTTGAGGTGGTGGTGGAACGACGTCGTTTGGGTCGAGTTTAGGATATGGAGCGTAATCAGGGGTGTGACTGTGAGAGTCATCAGAGAGAGAGACGGAAACAGTTTGTTCATCGGGTTGAACATGATGTGTTTGTGAATGATCGCCACTCATGTTGTTCAAGATCGGTTTTTGATTTTGATTTTGATTTTCAGACCCAACTTGACTTGGTTGATTTTTTCGGTCAAAACAATGAAATTAAACGACGTGCGTCCAACTCCAATTCAAATATCAAATCTGCTTCCTGCTCTTCAAACCTCTTTCTAGATCTCACTCTTAACTCTTATTTATTTTTTTAGTTTGGGGTACACTCTTTCTAGGAGTTTATATATTCAGAGATACATAAATAAATAAATAAATAAATAAAGAGTGATGACGTCTTTGATAAAAAGAAAAGCACAAATTTACAATTTCAACAACTGTATACAAAATTTGGGGTTATGTATTTCATTATTGTTGTTTTTTCTCTTAATAAAAATATCTAATATTTTGACTTATGGTTCGTTTTAAGTTCTTGTAATTTCACACTGAGTTTTGGTTTTGTTTTTCTTTAGCTACATTCAAAAAATATCTATTTACTCCTTTAAAATATTTTTAATTTATTGATATAATATAGAAAAATAATTTTAAAGTCAATTATAGAATCTACTAAATTTGACAATTTTCTTTAACTACTATTAAGATCTAATTCAAAAATAGACTATATAAATAACTTTATAAGTTAATAAAATTAATGATGTTGATTACACATATATATGTTTATCATCAAGTTTTTAAATGTTATATATGATAAATGATCGTAGAAAAATTAATAAATACATAATACTTTATAAAGTTTAAAAATTGTTTTTTAAATGATTACTAAGAATTATTTATTGTTATAATATTTTATAGATTTTGTAATAATAAAATGTTTTTAACTGTAGTAATCGTTGTTTAAATATAATATAATTTAAAAAACTAAATAAAAAATTAAAAAACTTGAAGAGATGAATAGAAACTTAGCTAAATATTAAAAAATGTGTTAATAACAAAATAAAAAAAGACCAAATTATTATTTTCGTAAAACATAAATCACCTATCAAAGTACAATATTCTTTCTTTATGTGTTTAAGAATGGTACGCGAACTTAATTCCCTATGTGTACGGTTTTGATTTGATTCTATATAAATTTTGTCCGGCTCAAGTTAATTCTATTTTTTCAACAAATGTTTCGTTTCCGACCCTCTTGATTAGTTTCATCTTGGGCTGCGATCCTCTTAATTTAAAAAAAATCACATATGTCAAAATATAGTTTTAACACGTGCAAATGTTACGAAAATTCGATTCGCGTATGTGTATGAGAATTTGGTTTGCGTTGATGTTAAACAAACTGAATTTCCGTTAATCTACGTGAATTTAATTGATTCAGTTTGGTGTTGTATGAATCCATCACGCACCTTTATCATATATGTGTGTTTGTTTTTCTTATGGGATACTATCTAGTGACAGTAAGGTCTCTGATTTTGTCGGGGTAATTGCTTGAATGACGACTCACTTCAACATATATCCTTTATGAACATAACTAAAATATGTCAAAGATGTTGGAAATAAGTAAACAAAGAGGTAAGAAATTATATTCGTTGTACAAGATATAAGCCAAAATGAGAGCCCAATTTTAGAATTTTATTAATTCATCAAAATATCTTTTTGTCACGAGCCACGGTGTCGCTTATCACTGTCATTATTTTTCTTTGTTGTTCATGAATCCAGTATAAAATGTTGGTAGCTTGTTTGAAAAAAAAAATTATTTTAAATATATATATATATATATGAAAAATATTAAGAATTTTTCAAAAAATATTATCAAATATAGAAATGCTATCTTTGAAGTTATGTGTATAATTCTTTAAAAGTTTGAAAATATATAGAAAGTATTATATTAAATTTAAATTTTTGTTTTTATAATAAGTATCCTTAGAATGTAAGACCTAAATATATTTTGAAATTTAAATTTGTTGTATTTGACGGAATTGTAACCGTCACATCACATATGAACCATTCAACTGAAAGATCTAGATTTTAATTATTTTTAAATTTAAAATTTGACATATATAACTATAGTATTGAGACGTTGAAATTTTAATTGCTATGTGTCATTCATCTTAAAAATAAATTTGACAAGAAATGGAGAAGATTCGATCTCATTATTATACTAATTTTGGTATTAATTACGTAGAGATTTTTTAAAAATACAGAAAATATTTTAGGTTTGTTTTCCATAATTTAAACTACATTTTAATAATAAAACATCGATTCAGGACGATTTCACGAGAAAATACTAAACACAACTTCTTCTAAAAGTGATTATTTTATTTTTTAAAAATGCTTCTTGTTTATATTGCATTTGCCCCCCAACAAAACATGATATAAAATAGGTATACCGAAAAAATCAATTATTTTTGTTGTCAGGTTGCTGAGAGTTGTTGATCTTGTGGAATCTTTTGTTGATATGGATCTTACCTTGGAAAAAGAAATAGTTGATTGGATATCATGTTTTCCAGAGGGTGAAACCCATTTGGAATCTCTTGGATTTGATTGTGTTGTGTCAGCAGTTAATTTGGAGGCGTTGGTTGATAGGTCTCATTCACTGAAGAGACTGAGATTGAACCGAAACACTGCAATATCTCAGTTATACTGTTCTGGTTTGCATCATTTCTACAACATAGGTTTCTGTGGATGTCTCCCAACTGAGATCTTCAACTTGATGGAGGTGTGAAAATATATTCAACTTTATGTTGAGAGTGACTAGTATAGAACAATAAATACAAGGTAAAAGATATTCGAGCCAATTGTTATCGTTTACGTTTAATACGACACCGTAAATGTTACGTACGTATCTTACTATCATGGTGATATAATAATATCAATTGATTTATTTCTTTGAGATTTGCATGCATACACTATTTCAATCTTCACCATTATTTTATTGGTTTGTCGATTCATTTAAATAAATATAAATATACAATTTTTACATATTTTCGGGGTCAAAATGAAGAGCCCGCGAGAAAGCAGAGTATAAATAAAAATAGAAATAACACAACAACGTATATTTGACAAAAAAAAAAAAAAGTTTATCCAAACAAGTTCATCTCTCTTATTTTTCACATGTTGAGATATAATAAAAAATAAAAATAGGTAAAATTATTAGGGAGCCAACCGCTCAATCTTCCACACCTTATGTCCATCGATCTCTTGGGAAACATATCGCAACCTGTCAATTAAACATGCATCTAATATCAATCAGAAATTTTCAAGGAAAATTTACCTCACACGGAGTACTGTTGTAGGGTGAACAACAAGCTTAGAGTACTCAAGGATTTCAAAATGTTCTAAGAAAAGGAAATCTCCAATACTTCGTTAGTATGCATTCTCCCAAAAAATCAGGAACACGTATATGCAAATTTTAAATAATCTCAAGGCAAGAGAAATGTAGCAAAAGTTTATCAGCGTAAATTTTCAGTATAACCCCATTGAACTCGTTTAATTAACGAATCTGTGGGTAAAATGAAAAATAACAAGTGAAATCAATCATATAAGTAGAATGTTATCATAATAAGTAGTTACACTAGGATAGATCAACTATGATGGCATACCACACAAGTCTTAAACCTAAACATGCAGTGTAAAACAAATATAGGCAGATTTGAAAGTCGTTATATACATACTGTTTGGCTTCATATATATTAAAACAGGATATTAAAAAACAAACAAGCTATCACAAACAGGAGAACAACCACCTGTCATGCAAGCGAGATTTTTGTCCTTGCCAAAATTCAAAAAGATGTGGCACTAGCTTGTATCCTCCCCAGTTTTTAGGTTTAGGGATCAAACTTCTGCAAGCAGAAAATATGAGGATTATTTCTAGCATTCCTAGATTTAACAAATGGTAGAAAGAGTAAATATCTTGGCAAAATGAGACAAGAACTGATCAGATGTCCAAGTCAAGGCCAAGGGGAGTTACACAAGAAGAAATTTCAATTATCGACCATCAGAGAGGAGGGACTAACATATTTTATCAGAAAATCACAACATCAAGTAAAAAGGTTTGATCAAATAACTTACCCATCAGCATATTTTTGTTCCAGCTCTTTGTACTGCTGATGAAGAACATGCCTACCAAGCACTACAGTACTCTAATGATAAAAAATTGAAAATATAAGTTTTACATATAATTTCTGTATATAACAACTTGATTAATTAGAATGAAGCAGAAGTAGACCTGCTTGCTGACTATTGCTCCAATCTGACTTCCTCTAGGACGGCTATGGAAATATTGCTCTGATTCCTCATTAGAAACTTTTTGAACAGACCCTTCCACACGTACCTAGAAAAACCAATAAAAAGTGAATCAATGACAAATTGTTAAATATTGCGATTATCAATGGGTTATTTAGCAAGCCTCCGAAAAGCAGAGTGACACGAAGTTTGTAATATTAAGTTATTTTGAATTAGTGTCCAAACCACAGTTCCAGCTTTGAGAAGTTACATATTATATATTAACTAAAATATTTGCAGCATACCTTTTTTAGAATACTACTGTATTTTGCTTTACTTTTTCCATGTACATTTTCAGAGAAAATGCAATTTATAATAATAGTTATAAAAGAAGAGATAAGTTTTTGTTTCTTTACCAATTATACAAGTAAGAAAATGAAAAATAAAAACAGCAGATTTGTACAAGTTCATCATTGTTCAGTTATTTTGTCAGTAGTCCTAAGTTATAGATCATGTCAAGCTGAAAAAAGTTAAGTAAACATATTTCTTTAAAAATTTGAAAATTTTCTGTTGTATAATCAAATGTAACAAGTAGTAGCTAAAATAAAAGAGAATAAGGATGAAGGTCAACCGGGTTTACCATTTTGTTCAATAGAAGAGTATAACAAAAATAAGAAGCTCTATTAGAAATATATGAGTTATGTACCCTTTTCACTGAATCCTCACCAGAAATTAATAAAATTGCACAATATTTTCATGACTATTATGTTCAATTGTTTGAGCAACTCATTGAAAATCAATTTTTATGTATCCGGACTTCAAAGAATGAAAAGAAAATAAGACATTACCGAATCAAGATTTAAGACCTAAAGGACCCCAAATGATTCTTAGAAAATGCCCAAAGGGGTCCAATCTTTCAAAAGTAGAGGTGATTAGATTCTCCATTCGGTAAAGGTCAAGGATGTCAAGGAAGCAATGCGGGCACTTCTGTTTTAATAAAAATTTAGAAGGGGTGTTTGTTTCATAGATTGCAAACTTATTCCCACAAATGTAACAATGGGAATTTTACATTCTCATGTTTGTTTCAAGTTTAAACAAATTATACCCAGGAATATAATTTACACATACCTTTCCACTTTCTAATCCCATGGGAATAAAGGTAACCACCATTGAACTTTTCTATGTCATTTTAATTTTTATCTCATTTCCTTTTTATTTAACGGTCCAAAGTTCACTAGTATCTCATGTCAATGAGAGAATCCATTGCCAAAGAAAGTACATTATAGCATGCTGTGGCCCTTAACTTCCCAGGACAAGGCACAATACTCCTTTGCACAAAAAATTAATGGAAACAGGTCTATTTACAACCATTAATCTGAAGATGTGACAAGCTAGAATGAAAACAATAGTCACCTGTCGGTTTAAACCATCCCAATGAAACAGAAGTGATGCATGTGGATTTTCAGCTAACTCACGTCCCTTTTGACTTTCGTAGTTTGTGTACCTGCACAAAGTAATTGCAGTAGGTGAACAGAAATAACCATTTTCGGAATAGCATAGCCAAGGCAATTCTAACAACAACAAAAGCAGACTATAACTGACCACACAAATCCATCCTTTTCCAAGCCTTTTAGCAATACAATCCGTGATGAGCTGCAGCCAATTGAAGTAAGTTAATTTGGAAATCTTCCAATATTACACATTATATGGTGGGACAGAATTTCATTTTATAGGAGCTTGAGTGTTCAAACACAGAAATAGGAAAATATGGCTACGGATTATTCAGATATAAACCTGAATTATAGATCTTACTACAATAGCACACCCAACACACAGGGTTTACCCCTAACTAGAAGTTTCCACCTTCAAACACTGCACAAACAATAAGAATAGACAACCCCATAATTTCTGTACAGGACTATATCTATAAGTATAACTACATAGATAACTACCATTGCAATAACAAGTCAGATCACTGCCACACAAAATACATAAATACTCTCCAACAAATAAAAATAACAAAACAGGCCTTGCCATACTGGGTATACAGATAATTGCCATAACCAATCAGATAATTGCAACATCGAATAAATAACTGCCCTACAGCAAATAAAAATAACTAATCAGGCCTGCTAGACTGTGTCTGCCTCTTCTTTATCCTAAAATACACCTTTAGTGATCTATCACTACACAAGAGCCTACCGATCTTAAGGTAAAAACTATTTTAACATAAGAAAATTGAGGGTGATCTTACGGTTTTCCATCCTTCCCTACAGTTGACAAGGCCATAGCATTTGGTTCCTTCAAACCCGCAGCCAATGCATCATCAAACCATTTACGAAACTGCAGGTAACAAATGCAACAGATGTAGATTGCCATAGTCATAGGACTTAAAATCCTAGTACTCAAAATACTCGAAATGGGAAACTGAACTAGATCATGCTCATATGATCAACTACCAACAGGAAAAGGAAGGACAGCAACAACTCTCTGACAAACAGTATGTTTCACATGAACATTACCTGATTATTGGGGTCTGCCTCCACCTGGTTTTCATGAAATTCTGGAGAGATATAGTTTTCTCGTAGAGCTGAAATATCAATTTGAGGAGGCTTTCCAATTCGGACACACATGGATGTTCCAGGATATGGCGGAAGTATAAGCTTATACTTTTCAGCAATAGCAGGTGGGACAAATCTACCTCCTAAAAAGTGGTGAGGGCCGCCAAACTTCTTTGCACATAACTTTGGTGCTGTCAAAGAGACCTACAGAAATTTGGCATATGAGTGGGTCTGTCTCTCATTAGAAACACAATTTACATTTGAAAGAAATATCTTAGGATATTATATCTAAATTCCAGTGTTTAAAGAAACAAATAATGAAACACACAAATGCCTTAGAAACATAAACATACCAACAAATCAGGTTTAATGCCTGTACCATTAACATCTCCCTCTTCAACATGCCACCCAGAGGGAATATCTACAGAGACTATGACAGGTCTTTTTTGGCCAATTTGATTATGATTACTTAAGGAAACAAGTCTTTGGATCAAATCATCAAAGGGAGGCCTTGGAGAACCTGGATGATTATAAATTAACAAATTCAAATAATGTCAAATCAAATGAAATTATTTGTACAAACACTTACACAGTAGTTCAGAATTCATAGCCTGTGTTGATAACAGACAAACATAGTTGATTTGAATAGCTTTGTGAAATGAATCAAAAGTTCACAAAAGGATTTGGAAAGATTGTTGCAAACTATTGT
Organism: Cicer bijugum; assembly: GCA_037974875.1. Taxonomy (NCBI): domain Eukaryota; kingdom Viridiplantae; phylum Streptophyta; class Magnoliopsida; order Fabales; family Fabaceae; genus Cicer; species Cicer bijugum. Next base: position 12,684,489 of record JBBPBT010000685.1, read on the forward strand.
TCATAATTTGTAGATACTAGCTAGAACTCATGTTTATTTTAACAGTAATCCCACAAGCAATTTCTATAGAGAAAGCACACATCAAACAGTACTGTGGAGAAAATAAGCTTAGGATAATGAAGAAGCATGCATGACAATAGTTAGACGAAGAAGAGAAGTAATAATGGTATACTGTTCAATCCCCAGTTTTTAAAACATTGATCTGAAGAAAGTAGATATACAAGGATCACAAACAATTATTTAAAAAAATATAAAAGTACCATGAAATGAGAATCCAAACATAGCATCTACTAGAATGTCAAAGTCCTTAGAGAAGTCTGATGGTAGATCTTCCACTGACAAGAAAGGGATTGACAGTGCTTCAAGCTACGAAAGAAATAAATGGCAGGGTAATATAGGAACAGGAAAGAAAAAAAAAGTATGGTTCTAAATATTGTCAACTTGAGTTCCATAGTACCTGAGTAACTAACCCGGCATAAAGAGGCTTGGGGGTACGCTTTGGGTAGCAGACCAAGGGCTTATAACCAAAGTGATGTAGGTGACGGGCAGCCACCAGACCATCACCACCATTGTTACCAGGACCACATACAGTAAGAACACGACTATACTCACCTGGCTTGTAAACCTGTGAAAAAAAAACAACTCAAGTACAAATGCACCATACAAGAAGACTTCCATCATTAAATTATGGTAACTAGTAAGCATCTAACGTGTTATTTTTTTGGGTAAAATATAGTTATAGAATTCTAGTTATCTCGAATTTTGGTTTTAGTTGTTGTACCAAATTTTCAGTCTCTACAAATTACATAATTGTATGCTTATGTCTGTGTCGTCAATTGCGGATTGCGGAAAATAGTTGCCTATTTGACAACACTTTGTAATAAATAATGTATTGCGGAGCAATAGCAACGTGTTCAAATTACGCTATGTCATAGCGGCTATTTGACAACCCTGGCTTACGTAGTTTTGTAATGCATAGGACTAAATAGTGGATATATAGACTAAAAACAAAAAATGAAAATTTTAGTAGGACTAAAAATATATTTTAACTATTTTTTTTAATTTCTCGTTTGAAGATGTCTACTTGGTATCAAACTTGGATATGTTGAGTCCAATTGAGATGAATAAATGAATACTAGCTAGCTAGGAGGAAAAAAACAAAGAGGTGAAAACAAATACCTCATATATGGAGGTAGCAACGCTCAAACCAGCCAATTCCTGAAATTGTAAACTCAAAATTTACCAAAATATAATCGTTAGTTAAGAATCAACATAAAAAAAATAAAATGAAAAATGAAGAAGCAAAGAATGCGATGAAGATTAACCATGAGCTGGTCGACACTGAAGCCAAGAGGACCCATTAGAGTTTCATCAATCCCAGCGGCTTCTTGCTGTTTGAGGTAAGTTATGGAATCAGAATCGACACTCCCCATGGTTTTGCTTATACCGGAAGCAGTAATTGTAGTCGCAAATGATCGAATTGTAGGCTGGAGAAGACCCTGAAATAAAAGACAAAGAAAATAATCGAAATTCGTGAGAAGAATTTAGAGAAAAATATTGATTAGTGAGTAGTAAGAGGAATGGGGGTTACGGAGAAGAATTGATAGAGGGGTTTGTGGCTGTGGAGAGAAGGATGAGTAGAATTATGGGTAAGATTATTATATAAGTATGTTAATGTGAGTGTCATGCTTCTTCCATTCAACATCGATTATGTACTTCCAATTCTGCATCTCATTCACTCGCATAACATAATAATAACTTTTTCAGTATCACATTTTCTAGATGAATTTTGTTAGTTGTTTACTTGTTGATTCTCCTTTCTCCGTTAAAATAACTGCCTCATCAAAAGGATATTAGTTATTACATCCTCCATTTCACAATTGATTCATTTTATTATTTGGTGCAGATTAAGAAAAATGAGTAAAGTAAGAGATTCATATTTTTATTAAATTATCTCAATTTACTATTACTACTAATGTAAATGGTACAATAAAAAAAATGAGTTTGTATTTTCTATATTTAAATATTTTTAAATCTCTGTCAATTTTATTTATCTAAATTTTGTTTTGTTTAATATTATTTTGTGGAATTGGAAGTTTATATCATATAAATATAATTTTTTACATAAATTTAAAATGGTTTGATTTGTTATTGAATCTCGTGAATATTAACGTGGTTCAATACAAATGTATACAATATTAATTTTGATGTATGTTAATAATATAATAAAATAATTTTAAATTTGTGTAAAATTTTACAAGTGTGATCTATATAATATACATTTGCAATCTAAATTAAATTATTTTAGAAAAATAAAATTAAGAGAAATATACAAGATTGAGAGAAAAATATAATGTTACATTAAAAATTGAAATAAATCATTTATTTTAGGAATTAAAATAAGTCATTCATTTTACAAAAAATATATTTTATAAATGAGTTAATTATATTGGACAGAAATATTATTATCCTAAAAAGTTGAAGTATTTTGGTAGGATTTTTTTAGTTATCAATAATTAAAGAGCAAAGAATGAATGGATTGTTCAGTAAACAAAGAAAGGAATGAATGAGTTTTGTTTTTCTTCTTGACCATTCTGTTTTCAAGAAGATATATAAAATTTTGTCAATGATAGTTCTAGTTAAGATCTAATTTGATAATTTCAAATCTGAGAATTCTCATTGATTCGTCTTTTACATTCATTATTATTATTAGTATTATTATTTTTTATTCGCACATAAATTATTTGACTAAATATTGTGTCTTCAATATTCTCTTAAAAATTTATAGTAGCAAAAGATGTTCTAAATTTGAGGTTTATTCACTTGGATGATAAAATTCATTGATTAATGGATTTTATGAATAAATCAAAAAGGATTAGAACTCATTTATTTTCTTTTTTAGTGAGACATTGCACCCGTCTCTTACGATATATTTCTAGGCAACACTAGTATCTTCTCTGTTTTGTAGAAACTAGAGAGAATATATGTCAGTTAAATCAATGTTGTGCGGCTCAATTTGGACAATATTGATTTAAAGGTACATGGTTGAAGATCAATGTTGTTAAACAACATTAGCTAACAACCTTAGGTTGGTGGTTAGTGTGTGTGCCTTAAATTCAAACAACATTAGATAACTCCCTAATTAGAATAGATTTGTTTTTCTTCATTCATGTGCAACATTTTAGTGGATTTCCTTTATCAAACCAATTCAGCATATACTCTCCCCACTTATTTCAAATATAAACAATAATAAAAAAAAAAAATTACTAACTAAAAATACACATAAAAAAAAAGAAAAAAAATATCATTACAATTAAAAGTATCATTCAAAATATAACTTTTAACATAAAATGTTTTCTGTTCACTTACATGAGGAATAAATAAATCAATAAGGGTATAATTTTTTTTAGTAATTAATGCATCTTAATAAGAACTAGAAAAATCACCAAAAATCTTCTTATACACTGAATAAATATATCTCTTTTTTCCAACTAGCCTAAATGATAAAAAGAAATTAGTTTTTTGAAATAGCAAGAATGCAAATAAATAAATTAAAAAAAAAATGTACCCGCTCAAAAATCATACTATTAGAATGTTACAAAAAAAATAAATAGACTTGCAGAGTTAGTAAGATTTGGCAAAAATAGCTACTTCTTCAGCAGCATCTCCAGTCATCAAGCATGTTTTACTCCCTTGTGGCTGTTCAAAAGGAAAACACCTGATAGTTGCTCCAGTTTCCTCTTTTACTTTTAACTCGTCTTCATTGCTGTGACATTGCAAAAGCTTGAAATTAGCGGTGTTAATCACGGCCTTCATGTATACAAGTTAGTTATTTATCACCATCATAACATATTTATATAAGAAATAAGGGGGGGAAAACAACCTAGCAGACCAAGGGCCCCTAGCCCATTTGCCTTGTGATATTGCAGCTTTAAGATCATCATATGTATTCACATCTACAATATTACTGCAAAAGAAATAATTGACATGTCAATTCGCCTGTTTGCAGGGGACGCCATGAACATGAGTGCAATTAGAAGTGCAAAAGAACAAGACAAAAAATGAAATTTCTCCACAATTTCAAAAGCAACAAGCTATTGAGTTTGATTGCTCTCCTCTATTAATATATTAACTCATGGAAATCATTTGTTGGAAAGTTCTTGAATAAGTAAACTTTAATGAACACAGGAGCTCATTCCAATTAATTGTCTTACTAATCGAGGTTGAAATTATTTTTATCAACACTAAAGCATTAGAGGCAGTTCTTAGTGACGTTTAGTGTATTCTAATTATTTCATAAAGTGGACTTGGTCAGAGCAGTAAGTATACAACTTACGAAACTTTCTCAACAATTTAACCGGGCCAAACTCTAGAATACATCATTCAGGAATTATATTCACTACTAAAATTAATTAAAAACTAAGTCTAGAACCAACAATTAGATTAGTAGAAGATCCAAATATCTATCACAAGCAAAGAGTATTAGAAAAGGAATGAACCTATCTCGAAATGCAATTGCCCTTTCCAAAAGAGAAGACTGTATCTCATCCAACTTGTCTTTAACATACGCCTCCAAAATTGAAGGCTCCATAGAGATTCCAAACACTTTCCCTTGCTTCCCAGGAATATCTCTCCTGGATATCACCACACTTCCACTAGACACGTCACGAGGCCCGATTTCAATTCTAAGAGGAACTCCCTGAAATAGGAAGATAGAAATACTATAAATATATTCAGATAGTCAAATATGGAAAGATCCAGAAGCATTAACAAGCAATGCGTATGATTTGGTCCTGGAACATGAATTCGATATGATTTGGTCCTGGAACATGAATTCGATATGATTTGGTCCTGGAACATGAATTCAATATGATTTGGTCCTGGAAAATGAATTCAATCCAAGTTTAACGTCAAACCTTCATTTCCCAGAAATTGAATTTCCATCCAGGGGTTCTTTGATCCGAGTCATCAAGTTTAACTTTAATGCCAGAGCTTTGAAGAGTTTCTTTTACAGACAATGCTGCATTAAGAACTGCCATTTTTTCATCATCCTTCTTCCAAATTGGTACAATTACCACCTAAACCAGCCAATGCACCAAGGTCTTGTCAAAAATGGAGAAAAAAAATTAAAATTTCAATATAGAAGAACAGGCATGAAAATTATCCTATATTTGGATGTAAAAGTTTGGAGTAGAGAAAAGGTAACTTTTTTCATTTCATTTTCATTTGAGCATTTTTATATGAGAATTTTATAAAATAAGTGGAATAAAATTAAAGAGCATTAGTGTAACTTTCTTAGCATTCCTTATAATTTTTGTAAAGATTGTATAATTCTTTAAATTTAGAATTATAAAGTTTTCCTTCGTCTAATCAAACTCCTCCATCCAAATATACTCTAAACGCGAAGTTCGGTTATCCAATGCAGGAATACTGGCAGTGATATATTACACTATGAATCAAATCAGGTGTATAAATAAATAAATGCCTATAAATTAGAGGTTACGAGAAAAATGATTTTGTGGAAGAAAATGAAATGAGGACTAAAAAGATGATACTTAAAAACAGGCTGTCTAAAAGAGAGTTATCATTTTGAAGATATCAGTATATCCCTATACTGAGATCAGATTTTGAATTGAGTTGAATCTTGTTGGATGTTATGTATGGACTATGGAATTCATTTGGCAAAAGTAGAAAACTTTACATTCTGGACTATATTTGTCTGATTAAGTTGCAGAGTATTCCAATCATTAAAAAGCTACATTTAATCAAACAATTTTGTCTACGCGTGATTTTGACACCAATAGCATCGTACCACACCTGTATCGGTGCAATCTTTGGAGGAAGCATTAGGCCAGCATCATCTCCATGTGTCATAATTATGCCTCCAACAAATCGAGTACTGACTGCCCAAGATGTCTGCCAAATATATTCCCTGTGTCCATTTTCATCTGTGAACTGCACAAGCATACATTATGAGCACATGTGTCCTGATTGAAAGGTTTAAATCAATATTTTAAACAAAAACAAAATAAAATGTTATTAAATGAATAAAATTCAGAAGAGGGAAAAACAGAATCTAAATGCTGCAGCTATTAAAAGGTCCACTTTAGTATTTCAGTATGTATTCACCTTTTTATGGCACGATTTATAGTAATAACATTGAGCTATATGATGTGGCACAATCAATATGGCTTGGGACTTATCATAAGTAGGGCCTTTATGCTTGTTTATGATTATTTTAATTTAAGTTGGAAAAAAAAATATTATGAGTACTTTGGCTCAACTTAGTGTTTTTGTACATGGGATAGTTGGACCAGTTGCACTTCCTATTTAAGGAAGGATTATTGTGTAAGTACATACTGAGTAATAGCAACTTCTCACTCTCCTCGTCATATCTCCTCTTAGTTACAGAAAAACAGCTTCCTTATCCTACATACGGCTGCAGCCGGTGACAAAATCTCATATTACTGCAACTTTGAGCTAATTTCAACGGTGTAAATTTAACAGTAACAAGTAATGAATAAGGAGTTGTGGCTGCACATTAGAACTTGCGGAAACAAACAATGCAGTATTTGAAGAGACCGAGATAGATTGCAAAAACAAGCATGCTTGCTTATAGTTTAGCGCATAAATAAATAACTCACAACATAGCATCTCACTGGCAATTTTATTAGATGTAGGTGTACGATCCCAAAAAAAAAAGAAAAAAAAAAAACTCCACAGGAATGAAGTATTTGGTGTTCTGTAACAACGTTGTACCTGTGTATCAAAGGCACGGGAAAAGTTTTGCCCGAGGTTGTGGCTCGTTCCTGCTTGCAATGCCTTTTTGTCCCCCATCATTGCCTCAATGGTATAGGTCTTACAAGCACCAGCAAATGTTTCCACTTTAGATTTTCGACCTGTGATAACAGGTATTGCAGCTTGCTCATAAGCAAATCTGGTATAGATGTCAATCATTTGTTTAGCCTGCAGTTGTGCAGAACATTTGTAAATAAGATTACGCCATTATATAAACAAGTAAAGACTTTATAATCTCAACAAAGAGAATATGTGGACCTCATTTTCTGCCTCTTCTGGAGTTGCATGAGCAGTATGACCTTCTTGCCAAAGAAACTCAAGAGTTCTCACAAATGGTTTAGTGCGCATCTCCCATCTTGTGACATTTGCCCACTGAAGCACATTCATTCAATGGGAAACAGTGGGTTAAATTGTCCCATCATCGAAGAAAGCAAGTTTTTGCTTACAAACGAAGTAAGGACACATAATTTACCTGATTAATCAAGAGAGGAAGATCACGGTAGCTATGGATCCACTGAGTAAACATGTGATTCACAATGGTTTCACTTGTAGGTCGGACCTGCCACAGCCTCAAGAAAAGGAAAAATCAAAGATAAAACCTTAGGTCTCAGCTTTTCAATAAATACTGCAGACGACTAATTTCTTCAATTTAGCTTATATATTCAATAAACACCAGACAGTGTGTGCAAAAAAAAGCAACCATAACAAAAAGTTGAAGCGCATGCATACCACGAGCTTCTCTTCAAGTTCCTTTCCACCCCCAATTGTCACTACTGCTAACTCGGGACTGAAACCTTCAACATGACTTGCTTCTTTCTCTATAAACGAGTAAGGAATAAACTGCAGCATGGATTGGACATAGAGCATCAGTCATTTAATTTCATGTTTTGGCCATAATCATATAACACATTATCAATATCTCACTTTGCACAAAGCTCGTTTTCTGACACAAAAATAGCACAAAATAATGGCAGAGCTAGGAAGCACAAATAGAAAACACGACGCATACATAAACAAAGCAATACAATACAAGATGATTGTACTAACGCAAGTACAAAGCAAAATTTAAAAACTACGGGATTCAACACAAATATAAATCATCTTATAAGATCAACGAAAATAAAAAATCTAAGTCAAAAGAGAGAATAAATACTTTAACATTTAAAAGTGAGCATGGATCATTGTATACATAATAAAATGCTATAATCTATTAAATAGTCCATGTCTCAAAATAATAAATTGGGAATACCCGACACTATAATTGATTTAATTATACGGGTATAAAAAAAATAAAAGTAAAAAATTGTAAAATGAAACTAGGACTAGTATCATTCTCATAAACCAGGTGCATACTAGACAAACAAATTACAGATAAATCATTAATTTTAGTAACAAAATCGTTAATTGAGTATGGTAGTTAACATTTACCTGTGGGAAATACATGTTACTATGTCCAGTCTCCTTGAACTTCACATTCAAATAGTCCTACACAAACAAAAAGTATATATAAAATTGAAGAATAATTGAAACTGAAAATAAAATGGAGGCGAGTGGTGAAGAAAAAAAGAAGGAACCTGAATGGATTCCCAAATGGCGTAACCGTAGGGACGAATGACCATTGTGCCGCGAACTGGACCGTAATCGGCTAGTTCAGCGTTGGCTATGATGTCAAGATACCAAGCATTGAAGTCCTGTGACCTGGGCGTGATGACTCGGTCTGGGACTCGGTTCTTCGAGTTGTCGACACGGTCCTTGGTTTCCGCCGGAGTGTTTTTGGCGGAGAATCTAGCGGCGAACGGGTGGTGGCGTCGAAGAATAACTGGGGAACGGTATGAAATTGCAGTTGTTGAAGGCGAGGAGAAGAGGTGGGTGAAAGAGGATAGTTTGAGAGACACCATTTGTGTTGTGTGGCTTTGGAGAACAATAGAGTGTGAGAGTTATGGAGACTCAAAGATGAGGTTTTGTTTTCGACCATTTTCTTATGTTCTCCTATTTATTTATAAAATAAAATAAACAATCAATTTGATACATAATAAACCATAGAAGTGTTACTATGTCTAATTTTTTTTTTTTTGTGAGAAAAAATAGAGCATAAAGTGTGTCAGATAGAAGTAGTAGAAAAAAACTCAAAAATTACTTGTTTTGATTTCAATGTCAATGAGTTTTTGTGTATTAAATTCATAATTTGTTAAAAGAAACGAAATTTACAACGGTGAAATTTTTATATTGTTTTAAATATATTAAAAAATTATTTAAAAATTTAAATAATATATATAAATTAACTTAATAATAAGAACCAATATAGATAAAAACTACATACGAACGATAAATTTATAGCAACTAACGATAAATTTTTAATATTTTAGAAAAATAAACTAAAAATATATGTATTTATTTATATAATATACTATAAAGGTTAGAATATAAAATTTGGAGACAACGATAAAATTTGCCTT
>JBBPBT010000685.1:12693844-12715679 GCA_037974875.1 Cicer bijugum
ATCATTAAAGTATTCTAAATATTGTGAGGTAGATGCATTCACTTCTTAGTTATGAGTAATAAATTTGATCAATAAATTAAGATGAAAGTTGAGTATGTGAAGAAAGTCAATCACTATGATAGTAACGAGTCTTGCAAACAATATTAGAGCAATAAGTATTAACTAAAATATAATAATTGAAATTTATAAAAGTTACGTAATATTTTTTTAGAACTTCACATAATTCATACATAATTTTTTTAAGCTGTACACAATTCAATAAAATAAAACATATCCGCTTTACAACTTTTATCTTTTTCGAAAACTTTATTGAAAAAGAAATTAATTTTCTTATGTTTAAACACGGCGTTACTCCTAAAATAATACACAAACTAATTCAAATATTTTATAGATTAACTAAAATAATTTACAATTAACAAATAGTATCACACCATATCATATATGAACTATTACATGTAACAATTATAATTTGTTAATAGGTAGTAGTTGGTTTGCTAGTGAGGGTATTAGAGTTTGTATCTTCAATTTCAGTTAACTTATCCTTCGATATTCAATAATTTATTTGTATATAAAATTTATTGTATTAATTTTATTATATTTTATCAATATAAATTATAATAAATGTCTATCTCATTTCTTGTTTATCTATTCAACTGTGTAATTTTTAATATGATATCAACCACTTAAGTGTGATTTAAAAATCATTGAATCTCCTTTACATTGTAGTAAAGATAAGAAGATTATGCCTGATAAGAACCATTGGTATTTATTTTTTATTTAATTATAGAGATAAACAATGCTTATAGTATGAGGATCATCTAGAAACATCCGACTGCTGCTGAGCATGAGAGTCCAAGGAAAGAGAGGGAGAGCAAGTAGAGAGCAGAGAGACACATAACAGAAATGTGATGTTGAAAGAGAGTTGGAGAGAGGCGGATAGTACAGAGGTGATCTAAGTTTATCAAAACTTTAAAGTTAAAGACATTTTAATAACTTATCAATATTATTTTTCATAATCTATTATTATTATTTATAAAAAAAAATTAGAAAAAAAATATATAGATTGTCCTGATCAGGAAGGTGACGTAAGTTCCTCAAAATCTTAAACTTAGAGAATATTTTATAAGTTATCACTATTGTTTTTTATAATCTATCATTATTATTTATAAAAATAAAAAATAAAAAAAATATAGGAAATGTTGTGGCTCCTATCAGCTCAAGATTTGTAGCTAACGAGGGAATCCAACTTCATATCATCTTTGGCGACATACTATTGACTTACAATCAAACTGAGAATGGTGTAATGTAAATTCAACTCCCCTAGCCAACCGAGAGAGTGGTGTAAATCAGTTTAATCAGTTGGTTCTCTTTCAAATACATTCAATGAAATAAAACCGAGATAATGCAGGTACCTGGGAAATACAGGAAAATCAATCAAAATTTGGTGCGAAAAAATAGAAAAAAGGTGGTTTATGTGCATATGCAACTAAGAGCCAACAGCCACAAAAAGTCCTTTATATGTAACACCCAAAAAAAAATCATCTATGGCTATTTCAGTAATATATGATTTTCAGAATATCATCATTGTACAAGCTGCATAGGATCGAAACTTCCACTTGCATAGACAACGATCTGCAAATTAAGGTTTGGTTGGGGGCAGACTTCAGCCAATGGCACAAAAAAGAAAGTTAAGAGTGTAGACAATCTGTTCATACACGGTTCCAACTTAATTCTCCTGAAACTGATGACCACAACGGGTGCATGTGTAGAAAGTAGTTTGCCCTTCATCTGCTGATCTCATCTGAAATTAGCAAGATTTAGATACATAAAATTGGATTACTAAATAAGCTTCAAATTAAATTGGCAAGGCTCCCTTATGAAGTCTAGTAATACCTGTCTTGTATAAAAGGCAGCTTCACCATGACCACATTTTTCACATGTCTTGTTGACCTGTAAATAAACATAACATTAAAACATGTAAACATCTACTTAAAGATCATGTCATTATATATATATATTGTAGGAGGCCATTACCTTAGACAATTGAACCTTCTGTTCTTCGATTAGATCGATTCCAAGTTCTCTTCTGATATCCTGCCAACAACAAAGTACATAAGGAACATCTGCCATTAATCTATAATATGTAATATGTCCATGCTTAAAATCACACCACAAATTTTTCTATAATGATATCAAATCCTAAACCTAGGTTAATATTTCTAAGAGCCCGATTATTTATTTATACTTCTTAAACAGTGATCTTTTCACCATATCCAAGACAAAGTAAATCAAGGTACCATTTACTTGCATGAACATAAAAACAGCTTATCATAGATCAGTGGCTTATATGTGGCTAAGTCATAGTGGAGGCGGACATAATCAATTTATTACTCTAAATACACTGGCATTGAACATAGATGATATACCTTCTACCCAAACACCTAATCAGTAGTCACCCAACCATGAGAACTATAAGACTAAGTGACAGAACATAGTGATTTAACCAGATATTAGGTGATGGAGCTAACATGTTTTAAGCAAGTCAACACAAATAAGAACTACAAAAGCATACCTCAGCAGAAATTGTGTAACTTATTTCCTTCCCTTTAATATCTGAAGACAATGTCATTAAACCATTTAAGCAACAATATTACAATATTGAGACATGTAATCAAAGAAAAACAAGCACACAAATTATTTTGAAGAAGGGGCATTACCCCTAATGTTTTTCCTGGTTTTGCATAAGGGGCATTGTGCGTATTCAGTTGAGGGAACCGTGAGCATAGTCCCACACAAGTGACAGAATAAAAAATCGCGGCCACGGGAATAAGACATCAGCTATGTCCAGAACACAGTCGTTTTCGTATCAGCGAGTGTAGAGTTTGAAGCAACTGCAAAAGACAAAACTAACAGCTAAGCATCTTTCATCTTTGAACCAATGTTTTAAATACCAGACCGGAAGTTGAACCGACAAAACTTTCGGAGTCATGGTTTAGTTGATTCAACAACAGTACAACTAAATAAATAAATAATTAATTAATTGATTAAATAAATAAAACAACAGATATAGTATTAAATACATACTTGAAAAGTAAAATCCATAAAAATATTTATGACATATATAAAATCCATAAGAAAGACCACCTGTCACGAGCATATAGAAACACAGTCACAAACAGAATTAAAACAAAGTCACAAACATAACGATTACTGTTCCACCAAAAAAAAACAAGGAAACGAGGAATAGTATGTCTTGAAAGTTAAAAGAAAGAGTAAAAGGAAGAATGGCAATGACAAGAAGAAAACAAGGAACAGTATAACTGGAAGAAGATGATGTAAATTCTTTAACTACTATCAGAGTTCAGGATACAAAGATAAAGCATGGGATAAGGTACAAGCTAAGAAGTAAGCTGCCTGAGTTAGTTTCCACTCTTTTTATACTTCCAACATCAAAAGAATTATGTATAATGAACATATCTTGAGTCTTAATTTAAAATTTTGAACCAATATAAGTAAACACATTTATGAAACATGAATACTTGATAAGAACTTGATACACCGACGGAAGTAACACTTAAAAAACTCAAGCTATAAACACAAATTGGTTGTACATTTGATATATCTCATTAAAATGCAACCATATCAATAGATGACAGTCCCGGTTTTAAAAAAATATACTTGTGATCACAACAAAAAGGCATTGGCACATATTTCCTAATACCTATTTCCCCCCAACAAATGTTAGAATTACATAATGCATCAGTAGTCCAATTTAAGAGAAGCCTTAGCTCTATTCAATTGCATACTATTTACTATCTAATACTAATTGTACATATTCATCTATCCCATTTTTCAATTATCTAGAATAGCACAGCTTCTAAGTTTAGTTTATGGAGAGACAACTCCGCCAATTCACAAAGTCCAACGTTATTATCAAGTAGATCCCAAAAAACATGACTGATAATTGAGGTTCCAAGGGACTAGAGGGTGATTTTCTCATTCTCAAATCTCAATGACTAATGAGTCTTACAGCTAAATATCTGAGACACAAATTGGAAGTTTTAAGTATGGTCATTAAATTTTGCTTTAGATATATGCACTTGAAACTATTTTCTATTCAATTCTATAAAAACAATAACAATAAACCCTATAGTATTAGGAAATAATAACGACATACAAATAAGTGCTGCAGAACAAATCAATAACAAGCAAAGGACTTGCATTCATTCAGTTTACCTTATAATAGTTCCACTGAGTCTGGTAACCGGTTTGGTAAGAAAGTGGGTCTGTGATGGATGCGTTGGGAAGGGTGTGGCCAAATGAGGACGGAATCAAACGTGAGAGGGATAGTGATGATATCGCATGAAGAATTAGGTGGAAGAGGAAGGTTTCGGTAAGAAGAATTTGTATCTGACCTAAATTCGATGGGGACTGGGAACCAACTCCAACGGCGGCAGACGGTGGTTTTGTAGTGAGTAGAGTTCATGTACAATTAGATCAACAAAATTGAGGTGCAACAAGCAAACGCAAGGGGTGCGCCAGTAATAGCCCAGGGTTAAGAGTAGAAGGATTTTACCCAATTGTCAGTGAGTTTATAATTAATTAAGAGAAACGTACAAATTAGGGGGTGTAGAAAGTACTAAGTTAAAATATCATTAAAAAAGCACTATCACAATCTTTTAATTTTTCGGACGGTCATCAATATTTTACATTTTTCGAATATCTTTTAATTTTTCTTAATACTTATGATTCTCACAAAATTATGTTTTTCGATCGTAAAATTTATTTCCTCTCTTGTACATTAAGACTATCACAATCTTCTTTTTGTGTGATATTCATATTGCAATTTTGATTATTATGGATATAAATTAACTTTTTACATAGATTAAAAAAATAAAATAAAACTGAACGTCCAAACAAAATACTTCACCGATACAAAAACTAGATACTTTGTGTGGTTAAATACGTTTGTTAATTTTCTCTTTTCTGAAAAAGCAGGTTTATTAATTAATCATTTAATCTCTTTAAAATTATATTTTATTCATAATAAATAATAAATAAATAAAATTTCAGTAAAACTATAGTAAGGTAAAAGATTTTGATTAGAAAAATATTAACAAGTGTAAGTGAGGTATTTGTTAAAGATTTAAATATATATATATAAAGAATTTGTCCTATTTAAACTTCAAAATTGTATAAAATAAAATTTTTTATAAAAATTTATTTTTTATATTCTTAACAAATGCATAAGGTACTTATAAGCGTGACTATTTGATTAATAGAACCAAAAAAAAAAAGATTTTGATTAGCGAAGAAGGTGAAGTGGAAGAAGTGGGCGTTGTTGAGATTAACGTCTTGGCATTTGAATCAGAAAGAGAAATCGATGACGGTGTTTCACTTCTTTAACTGCGCGATTCTCACCTTCGGCCCTCACGCCGTCTACTATTCCGCCACTCCTTTGTGAGTTTTTCATTCTAGATCTATTTTCTTCCACTCGTTAACAATTGCTTCATTTGATTAAACAATTCAACATTCAATTTCACTTGTTTCAATTGATGTATACACTATTTCATCCCCGAATTCGATTATTTCGCATGATGAAAAAACTAGCTATTATGAATGGTATCATTTGTTAGTAGAGTATAATAATAGTTTCAATATGCAGATCTGAGTATGATACACTCGGCACTTCTGTCAAAGCCGCAGTTGTTTATCTCGCAACAGCGTTAGTAAAGGTTGCTAATTACACTTCATTCGAAACTCTTTTTACATCTCAACCTAATTGCAGTAATATAACACTCTAAAGTCTTTTTCTCTAAATTCGCTTGCAGCTTATTTGTCTAGCTACTTTTCTCAAGGTATCTGAGAGTGATAGCTTTGATCCATATCAGGTATTTGTAATATGTATTACTATTTCTCTAAATTGTTTTATCAACATGTTTCCGTTGATATATGTATAGTCTGTACATTTAGGGCTACTAAAGCTGAAACCTGTCATAAGATAAAAAATAAAAAAAGCTGAAAGATATCTATGAAACACATATTCTGATACGGAAACTAGACACGACAATAATGATTTGTGAAAATGAATTAATTGAATGTAATTAATGTGTCGGGGTCATGTGGTGGAGTCTAGGACATTCTTCGATCATAAGTATCCGTGTTACAGAGTAAACTATTGCAAATGATTAGATAGCATAATTATTTTTGTGTAAATTATTGCTTAATTTTTAGTTTTTCCTAAATTATAAGGTGTACATATAGTTAAATTGATCAGATGTGTTGGAGTCCGGAACACCTCTTCAATTAAAAGTGTCGGTGCTAAAGAGAAAGCTATTGCAAATAAATAAAAAGCACGATTATTTGTGTAAAAAATTTATTGTTTAATATTTAGTTTTTCCTAAATTATAAGGTTTACAGATAGTTAAATTGCCGATCACTTGATAGAAGAACCACAAATAACCATTTTAACTAATGCACTGATTCTTTTCATTTTTGAGGGAAATAGATTCTTATCTAGACTCTAGGCAGGCTTAGAAAGAAATGACCATTTCATGTATATCTGTTCGCCAAACTGAGGGTATTTGCTCCTGCATAATTGGTAGTTTGGTACTGAATAGCATGACCATTTATATACCAAAAGACCAAACTAAGGTGCCTCGTTCCTGTGCAGTAGATACAGGAATAGGATGACCGCTTTTCATACAAGATGCCCTCTAAGATTGAGCTTGTGAAGTATATGGTAATGATATACACCCTCCGATTATTAGATCCTTTGTGCTGCTGTTAAATAAAATCATAGGCAGTGGGTTGAAGACGTGAGATACAAGAGAATATGTGTGGGGGATTTTCTTGTAACTGGCTAGACATGTGGCAGCAGGAGATAGGGAGAGGAGGAATGTAGGCAATCATCGAGTAAGGAATTAGGGCCATATGAAGGGAGGAAACAAACCACTTGAACAGTCTGCAGTATCTCTACCAGTGTCATCTTCTGTTTATGTTAGAGATATTAGATATAACATAAAATCGCTATCATGTCTTCACCTAAAAGCTTAAAGATTTTGTTATATTTTGCTTATAATATGATATTAGAACTTCCGTGACGAAGCAGTCTAGACTCTAGTATTTGATCCTTGCTGTTCCTTTTATTATAGTAAAAAATTTCAGCATAAGTAGGGGTCATGAAAGGAGATGGAAAGGATGCCACCACTTTTCATTCTATTCTACTCCCTCCATCCCACAACATAACTACATAAGTGACTTAAGCAGATTATACACAGATTACGAAATGCAGCTACCCATGCATAAAGCCCAAAGGGCTCTTGTGTGAGTGGACATATTAGAGATAAAATAAAAATTATGGTGTGTTTTTACCCTAAAAGCTTGAGCTTATGGGGTAGTCGCTTCACTGCACTTTTCATTTTTCTTGTTTTGCTTTTGATTTGAGAAATTACAATGGTCTTTATCTTCTTTTACGAGTTGATCTTCATACATTCTTTTAGAATTCCATATTTTATTAAGCTTGTTATCTTGAATAATAACAAATAGCTTTATTCTTCAGGAATTTTTGAAGGCCTTAATAGGTTTTATAGATGTTGCTGGGCTTTATTTCGCCTTAACCCAGTTGACTCACAGAAATATCTCTCAAAATCATAAATTTCAAGCAGTTGGACTTGGTATGTATATGACACAATATTTCATTTTAAACAAAAATTAGTTTTATATTTATGTGCATCTTGGAAGTGATGTTCTCCTTCCTAGATCAGCCTCTGGTTTTTCTTGTGTTATTCTATTTCTCCAATTTTCACTTGTTGGTGTCACTTTTATTGTGGCAGGCTGGGCGTTTGCTGATTCCGTACTGCATAGGTTGGCTCCTCTTTGGGTGGGTGCTAGAGGATTAGAATTTACATGGGACTACATTTTGCAGGGCCTAGAGGCTAATGCCAATTTGGTATGTAATTGAGTTAAGAGTCCCCTTTTTTGTCTCAAGCAATGTTTTGTGGCTGCTGAGTCAGACAGTCTTTAAGTCAAACTAAAGAGTTCGGTCTGTAACATTTTTCTAGAGTTTTGAACTTCTTATAATCCAACATTAATTGATATGATGCAGCAGTTTGTCAATGTTGTTATCTGGTATAGGTGAAAATACTTAACAAATAACAATTTGTTTGCAGTTTGTATTATATGTATGATCTATAATTTTAAAGGATTCTGCTCTTGTATTTGTACAGGTGTTGAGCATATCCCTTGCCGCACTGGGATCTTTGATGTGGCTCCGAAAGAATAAACCCAAGACCCTCATTCCTATCATATACTTGTGTGCTGTGATTGTAGCTACCATGCCATCAACCACAAGGTCTTTACTGAGTGACTCCTTACACTTACTGTCATGATGTTGATGTGAAAATGATCTGATTCCATTTTAATTTTAACGGAATGATTTTCTTCAAAATCAAGATTTTGAATATAGACCAAGCATAAAGGCTTCAATTAAAAAAAAGACCTGTCGTTTTGGATAGAAGCACTGGTCTATATATTAGATATGTTGCTTGGTAGTAATTATTTTGTAAATCACTACCTGGACTTTTTATGGGCCATTTACTGTAGTGTAATGTTTGCTAAACTGTGTCTTCTGCAGCTATTTGAGGCGTGGATTAGGGTGGCATCTTCCCAAAGTGGTTGGTTTTGAGCTCTTCACATCCTTGGTGATGGCTTTTATAAGTTGGCAACTGTTTGCTGCATGTCAGAGACCTTCACTGTGAGAAAGCAGTTACTTAATTGTAGAATTCTACATAACTATTTTCTGACCAGAGTTCTGCTCCACTGTCTGCTTCTTTTGGCAGCTGCCATGCAGTTTCTTTAAACTTCATCAAGTTTAATGTTTTATCAATTGCAGTTTTTCAATATTTTTGATTTTATTTAACACGTTTATTAATTTTTATTGTAGTAGAATGTTGGCTGCAATTCATTAGAAAGTTTTGCCCTTCAGAAAATGAGATGCTATAATCTAGCTTGTCTGCTTGGGATATGTAGTAATCGAATTATTTTCTTTGAGACCCGGTGGATTCTCATTATTCATTGACCTTCGTTGTGTTCACTGTTCACTGACATGTCCATGCAAACTAGGCACTAAATGCCTGTTTGAATACAAGCCAAATGGGTTTTTGACCTACGTTTTCATCCCATAATAATCTGGTTAGTGGGAAATCTCTCCAATAAAATTAATTTTGGTTTGAGTAAAACTGATTTTAAGCAAAAATGTCTAGGATATATTTTTCAAAATTTGCCATTCCCTTTACGAACTACTGCCTAAGTTCTATACTGTACTATTATATTTTAAACCCAATTTGTTTGAATTTTTAGTTGTTGATTTACATTTTTTTAAAAAATTATGAGGAAGTAATAAGTTACTCTAGGAGTAATTTTGAGTTGTCTCAACTTAGTAACTCATTATAAATAGTTAAAATCACCAATTCAATTGTCAAAAAGAAAAATTAGTATTCTGTGAAAGATTTTACAAATTATAATAAAAATTTAAATCTATTTAATACATAATTAAATAATTTCAAAAAATGTTTGATAATTTTTATAAAAAAATATATAAGTGTTAACCGTCAAATTTCATAGCTATAAATTTCGAATTTATACAATGTTTTGTATGTTTGTTCATCAATATAAAATAAGCTAAATTACATTTGTGGTCCCTTAACTTAATTTCAGGTAACGTTTTAGTCCTTTATCTTTTTTTTCTCGAGTTGGTACTTTATTTTAATTTGAAGTGACAATTTGATATTTTATGTTTTAAGATTTAAGATATGAATTTGATTAAATTTGCATTATATTGAAGATGATTATTAATTTAAGGGGTTTTGGTTGAAAATTTTGATGATTTTTTTGAATTTTTGTACACAAAAGGATAACATTGTCAAAATTTTAAAACATAAAATATGAAATTGTCACTTAAAATTAAAATAAAGGACCAACTTTGAAGAAAAAAAAAGATAAAAAACTAAAACGTTACCTGAAATTAAGTTAAGGGACCGCATATATAATTTAGCCTATAAAATATGATAACTATTAACAATTAGGGATGGAAATAAGCTAGGTCGTCCAAGGCTACTTATAGTCTGGTCTGACCTATTTAATAAAAATGTTAGGTTCAAGCTATTTTTAAAGTCAATTTATTTAAATAGGTCATGTTCAGACTTATAAAAAAGTCTATTATGTTTGACAGACCGACCTATATATTTTATTATGTATTAATGTCAGTTTTTATTATTATATTAATAATATTTTTTCTTATTTTAAATTTTATTAATTAAAGAATCACTCAGTAATCATTTCATATTCGATAGTCGTTTCATATTTGTTTGAGAGTTAATAATCGGTGCGTTTGTTTCATAAAAAAATATATATTATTTGAAACTAAAAATAATTTTATTATCAAGTATTTAAAGACTATATACGTGTTTAAATGGTCGTAGAAAAATCAAGAAATATAAACTATTTATAAAGTTTAATAATTGTTTTATGAAGTATCAATATAAGGGACTGATTGTTGTATCAATTGTTAAAGATTTTAATGATAAAATACTTTCAATTACATTAATCGTTGTTTAAAGTGAGATAAAAGAATAACAATATAAAAATAATGTAACTCAAATAAACAAATCAGAAAAGTAAAAACTTAAAAGAAACTAAGTTAATTTTAAAAGTTTTTTGTGTTAAAAAAAACAAATAATTAAACTGTTCTTTTTATTAAATATAAAAAAAATTTAGATGTATTTTGTCATATATTTTTTAAATTAGTCCTTTCTTTATCAATATTTTAAGTCCCTTTAACTTTGTACATCGTGACAACAAAATAATCGTTATATAATGCATGCAACAAAATGAAGGCATGTTCACATAAGAATTTCTCAAAGGAAAATGAACGATCGTTAGAGAGGAAACGGTGTTGACCAAAAAGAAAAAGGAGAGAGGAAATGGGAAAACAGAAGATTTTGGAACACTCTTCCAAAGATAGAAAACTAAAACCATATTAACATGATGATGGGAACAAAATGAATGAAATCATAGGTTTATTTTCCGCGTATATATTAACCACTAACCAAACACGGTCGTTAACTGAAGTATACGTTAGCAATATTACGTGAATCGCAAATTTAGGCAAGGAAACATTAATTGCCAAATTAAGCGAAGTAAAAGCCATGGTTGAAACCAATATCTAAAATTAGAGACACGACAACGCGCAAGGAGTTGAGAACTTGAGACAAAGAAAACACCTTCTAATTTTATGTCACCAAACACTTTTGTATAAAGCTTATTTCCAATCCCATTGTGTGTATTTAGAAATGATTGCATAACCTCTCGTATATGACTTAAAACACATGTTTATTTCTCTCTAGTAAGATAACTCTAACCCTCTTTGTATTTCACCTTTTTTACCTCTCTATAAACAACATCCTTGAGGATATTCCAAGGTGGCGTTTTCACAAAATGCGTGCTTCCGGCTACTTTCTATTATTCTCATTTTTCCTCTTTTCATCAACATCATTTTTCTCCCATGCTCTTTCCAATGAAGAAGTCTCTTTCATTGCACGGCGACAATTATTACACCTTCACGAAAATGAGGATTTGCCCGAAAATTACATAGATAATTATACAACAGATTTAACTTTTCCTCATCCAGGATTAAAACGTGCTTATATTGCACTTCAAGCATGGAAAAAGGCAATGTATTCAGACCCATTAAATTCCACGGCTGATTGGGTGGGCCCTGATGTTTGTTCTTACCATGGAGTTTTTTGTGCACCTTCACTTAATGATTCAAACATTGAAGTTGTGGCTGGGATTGATCTTAATCATGCTGACATTGCGGGTTACATTCCTTCTGAGTTTGGTTTGTTGACCGATCTTGCTCTTTTGCACATTAACTCAAACAGATTCTGTGGTATCATACCAAAAAGTTTCTCTAAGTTGATACTTTTGTATGAACTTGATATTAGTAACAACCGTTTTGTTGGAACGTTTCCTACACCTGTTCTTTCAATTCCAGATATTAAATTCATTGATCTTAGGTACAATGATTTTGAAGGAGAGATTCCCTCAGAGCTTTTCAACAAAAAATTGGATGCTATATTTTTGAACAACAACAGATTCACATCCACAATTCCTGAAAATTTGGGTTCTTCTCCAGCTTCTGTTGTTGTTTTAGCCAATAACCATTTAAATGGTTGTATTCCTGCAAGCATTGGTGAAATGAAAAACACATTGAATGAGTTTATTATACTCAACAACAATCTCACTGGTTGTTTACCCTCTGATATTGAAAAGCTTGAAAATGTAACAGTTTTTGATGTGAGTGAAAATGTGTTTGTTGGTGTATTGCCAAGAACATTTAAGGGATTGAAAAATGTTGAAAAGTTGTCTATTGCACATAACAAGCTCACAGGTTTTGTTCCAAGAAGTGTATGTACATTGCCTAGTTTGGTGAATTTTACATTCTCTTATAATTATTTTAATGGTGAAGAAGAAGGTTGTGTGCCACCTAGAAAAGACATTTTGTTGAATGATAAGTATAATTGTATACCAGATAGACCTAGACAGAAGGCAACAAATGATTGCAATGTGGTTATAAGTAAACCTGTTGATTGTAGTAAGGCACAATGTGGTGGAAGTGGAAGTGGAAGTGGAACAGGATCAGGATCAGGATCAGGAAGTGGAAACCCATCTCAGTCTCCACCAAGTGATCAAAAGGAAACACCAAGTACACCTTCTGTTCCAAAGCCAGATCCAAAACCTTCTCCTTCAAATCCTCCAACTGAGAATCCAACACCATCAGTGCCAAAGCCACAACCACAACCTACACCATCTCCTTCAAAGCCAGAACCTAAACCTACACCTTCTTCACCTTCCAACCCTTCACCAAATCCAACACCAACCCCATCAAATCCTCCACCAACTGAAAAGCCAACACCATCACCACAACCTAAACCAACCCCATCATCGCCTTCTAATCCACCATCGAGTGACAAGTCAAAGCCAGAGCCAGAACCACAACCTAAACCAACCCCATCATCACCTTCCAATCAACCACCTAGTGAGAAGCCACAACCAGAACCCTCACCTCCACCCTCACCCAAAGCAGAACCACCACCTGATGATGATCCTCATCATGAAGCACCAAAAAGAAGAACAAGGTCTCCACCACCTCCTCTCTATTCTCCTCCACCACCAGTTCACTCCCCACCGCCTCCAACTGTCCACTCTCCACCACCACTGGTTCACTCGCCTCCTCCACCAGTTCATTCCCCACCACCACCTGTTAACTCTCCTCCTCCACCGGTTCACTCACCTCCTCCGCCAGTCAATTCTCCACCACCTCGAGTTCACTCACCTCCTCCGCCAGTCAATTCCCCACCACCTCCAGTTCACTCACCTCCTCCACGAGTCAATTCCCCACCACCTCCAGTTCACTCACCTCCTCCACCAGTCAATTCCCCACCACCTCCAGTTCACTCCCCTCCTCCACCAGTCCATCCTCCACCGCCTCCAGTTCAGTCACCTCCTCCACCAGTCCACTCACCTCCGCCTCCAGTTCACTCACCTCCACCTCCAGTTCACTCACCTCCACCTCCAGTCCACTCTCCACCACCACCAGTTTCTTCTCCACCACCTCCAATCCACTCTCCACCGCCACCAGTTTCTTCTCCACCACCTCCAGTCCACTCTCCACCGCCACCTGTTTCTTCTCCACCACCTCCAGTCCACTCTCCACCGCCACCAGTTTCTTCTCCTCCACCTCCAGTCCACTCTCCACCGCCACCAGTTCATTCACCTCCTCCACCTGTTCACTCACCACCACCACCTGTACATTCTCCACCACCACCTGTACACTCCCCACCGCCTCCAGTTCATTCTCCTCCACCGCCAGTTAGCTCTCCACCACCGCCCGTGCACTCTCCTCCTCCACCAGTTTACTCACCGCCACCACCCATTTTCTCACCACCTCCACCGGTCCATTCTCCACCACCACCTACACCAACTGCATCACCTCCTCCTCCTGTTTCTGCACCGCCTCCAGAATTTGATGATATTGTTCTTCCCCCTAACTTTGGTTCTTCATATGCTTCACCCCCTCCACCGATCATTGCTGGATACTAAATCTAAATGGGATTCACAACTTGTTTCTAATATTATTAGTTTCTAGTCGAAAAGTTGTTGCATCACAATGCAACAAAAAGTTTCTTTTTGTATTGTGAAATATTCAGAATTCACTTTAATCGAAAGTGCAAAATGAAGATTTTAATCATGCAGAAGAGTGTTTTAAAGTTATAATTTATCATTTCTCTTTTGTTGTTGTATCACGTTAGACTATAAAAAATTATAATAATAACCATATATAACCTATGGTATGTAAAAAATTATTATAATATATAATCTATGCTATGTACAGACACATATATAGAGATAGAGGTTTGAGGAACCACTATATAACCAAAAATCCTTTCAACTAAAATTCGAAGTTGAGTTCTTTCCAACAATCAATTTTTAATTAAATTCGATTAACCACTTGATATGAATCAATTAGTTATATATTCGAATGTGTTATAAGGAGGAGATATTCCTACTATTATAGTGCAATTCTATTATTTGGTTTCAACAAATAGCAAAACAATAAAAAAAAATTGACTTCTAGTGACGTACAATACTTGTCACTAAAAGTCTCTCGTTTGTAGTAACTTTGAGTGAAAAGAGTAGCAACAAGTATAAGGGGTGAATTCCTCCCCTTTTTATCTCTATGTCAAAACACTATAAATGTAACTGATTTCATTGTGAGTTATTCATTTTAAAAAAGAAAAAAAAAATTAATGAAAACCACTGATAATTTTTTTGTAAATGTAAAAATCAATCACAAATAGTTATAAAATTCACAATCCATAAATATCATTTTTTTCTACTATTTTGTTGATCCGTATAAAATATATCTCCCTATAGTTTGGTTTTATTTATTAAAAAAAAGACTTCACTTGATTTGTCACTAAAACTAAACAATATTTATGAAATCAAATTACAATATTTTTTTATTAATATTAAAAATTCTAATAGTTGAATTATAAGTAATTCTACTACTAAAATTAGTTTATGCACTAAATTGTTTTTTCAATTAGTATTTATGCAATAAATATATTAAGATATGCATTAAATAGTTTATTAAATACAAATTGCATCTGCTTATTAAAAAAAAATACAAATCACATCCCAATAGCATTTAATTACAAGCAAATTTGGGACCAACAAATATATCCAAATAAAAAAAGACCATTATTTTACAAGTTGTAAGGTTCTATATTTATTCGGAATCAACAACAGCAATGAATATGGTTACCATCCATGTAATGTGACAGAAAAATAGATTTCAGAACAAAAGTTATATTAAATTTTAGAATTTAATTTATATATATATATATATATATATTGAATATAAAACAACCGTTATATTATTAATAATATTTGTTTTTGTCATAATTATTTATAAATTCATCTCCATGATTTATTATGATTTAAACTATATAAAACTTTTTACACAATGCATGCAAATTAAATTATTAATAATAATAATAATAAATAATAATAATAATTAATAATAATAATAATAATAATAATAATTATTATTATTATTATTAAAAAAGGGGGAAAACCTTCTCGGATTGAAGAGCTCTCACACGTATGTTGCATTCTTCTATCACCTAAAAATTGATAGAAGAAAAATATTAAATATTGAATCAGCCAATTCATCCCTTCTCAAGCAAAGAGTTTAGCTTCACGTCATGCACTCAAACATAGTACAAAACGATACTTTCTCAAATAACAATGCTTCAACTTCACAATATTTGAGTGTTCATGTCTCGTAATGAATATCAACATGGAAATTAAAGATCGCACATTATATGAAAAAATACTCTATACCGGCGGAGATTTATTTCGTAGATAAAAGTCTCATAACTGTAGGTATAACCCAAAACTATACCGACGGAGATTTATGTTCTGGTATATAAGTTGTTTATATCGACGGTTTTTTAGCAATCGCTATACGTTATAGTGACGGACATGGCCATGCCATTTAGCTACAGACTTTTTACCATTGGTATAGAGCTCACCAAAATTTTACAATTACTATACCAATAGTTTGTTCCATGGTGATAGGTTTTGATAGCAAATAATTTTATTTCAATATAGATTGTATATAAATTTAGTATTTTATTTTACAAACATAATCAAACTATAAACTATAAAGGAAATATACAATAAAATTAGTATATTTAAGAATCAACATGAAATAAAAGTTCCTTATCCTATATATATTATTTATAAATTAACAAAAAAAATTCTTACAAACATATCAAAATAGCTGAACCATGTTAACTTTAGAGTATCTACTAATAATACAAAAAACTGCCTTACTGACAAAATAATAGGCATACAAAGTTTTATATAACAATCTCAAAAAACAAAAACATAAAATCCACTTAATTGCCAAAACTCTCTCTTCAACGACAAATTAATTTTAAATCTTCACCTACAAACAATAAAAAAAACAAATTAATAATATTTAATTAATATTAACTAAATGTCATTTTCATTATCTTCGAAGATGTATGGACTAGGAGAATTGAAATGGTTAGAAGCACTATAAACATAAGAACCTATCACTAAAAATAAAAGATGTTACATATGAAAAATATTAGGCATTGGACCTATGAAGCAACTGGTATTTTACATAGGAAGATTAATCAAATATGATATACATGGCTTGCAAAGGGAGGGGATGATCCAAGTAATCCAAGTCCCTAGGGGGAGCACGACAATGGAATGGGCTTTGTCGGGGAGTCCGGGAGAGCACAATTCATAAGAGACTTAAGGTATTAGATTTATGAGTCATTTTCTTTATATATCCAATATAGTCTCCATGGTCAATGTGAGACTAACCACTCATAATTGAATTCCAACAACTTCAATTATCTCCAACAATCTTATATCTTATATGATACAATGTGGACATGCCTAACAAATAAGATAATATTGGCATGGGATATGATATATATATATATATATAAAAGAATTGATTACTCTAGTATAGAGTGAGGATTTAAACATAACAACTATTTGTTTCACACAGTCACTGTTCAATCATAAAAACATTGACATTGGTGCAAACTGAAAATAGAAGTAGATTTAAGAGAATATATATTTAATGCTCAGTTATAAAATAGAAAATCCAAATAATCTAGATGCTTAGTAGTGATTAAGAACACGTACTACAATGACTATCATTTTAAATTATAATCATGAAATGAAGTGAAAATAAACTTTTCTCTGACAAAATGATATCCAAATATTTTTCTATTACTTCTTATCAAGAAACCATTGTAAATTAGAAGCAAAATAAAAATACTCATGAAGAAATTGGGACATACCTCAACCAATGGATTATAGTTCAGCACCTCAATTGCAATTAGAATAGCTCTGATTTCAACATAACATCGTACAACATAATAACCATGAATTTGAGTGGCACAATTACAAAGAAAAATTATTAGCCATAAATTATTATCATGTCTACAATCCAACACAACCTAAGCCAAATAGAGAGATAACCATTAAGTGTTGTGGGTGGAAAATAAATGTAGAGGAAATTGTCTTCAAAAGTTGCTTCTTTACGTAAATAGTTTTGCGACAAATGCATTTTGTGCACAAAAGGTTCTAGTAAGTGGTAGACTAAATAAAAGGAATGAAGAGATTAGAAGGAAACTCACATGAGATATTTTTATTTTGAAGATAATTGGAGGTTGAACTGCATCCAAAACACAGAAGAGAATGTGGAACTGCTCCGTGAAAATGTGAAAGAAATAAATAAGAGCACTTAGCAAAATAAGCACAAACTGAATGATTACTTCTATGAAAAATAAATATAAAACTTGTCAAGTACCAGATAAACTTGCCTTCCATGTGTAAATTTGCCTAAGCAAAATATAAGAATATGAGGTTCACCCTATAAGGTGAGAAATGATAGCTTTATATCACAAACTAAGATACATCACTGAGGATGATACACTTCAATACTTTAACACCCAAATCACATTCCAATAGTGCAACTGGATACACTGCACAAAAATATATGTCCTCCAATTGACCTAGAATATTTCCAGTAAGAGTGTTAATCCAATTGCATAAACAAAAAGATTGACACTGATATCTGAGTACACACAAAATTTGCAAAATAATAACCGCCAACAACAAATACTATTTACAGCAGTATACTTTCCTAATTTGCATTGTAACTAAACACAAAAGATTTACTGGTCTCCATACTCCAAATTTGCAGTAAACAATTAACCGATACTTTTTCTTACAACCAAACAGGTCAGATCTAAAAACATAAAGGATATATCTCTTCCACAGATGCAAGCAATAGGACTCTCAAACAATATTTAAGACATCCATGAGCAGCAGAATGAAGAAATTAAAATGTGCCAAGCACTAATGCTCCATAATTATTTTATTAATATGCGGCTCCAACTCGTTTAGGCCCTTTTCTCATCAAATGCAACGTCGCTTACTACATCAGAACAAGTTAACTTTATTTGGCAACTTAAAATTAACAAAAACAATTTTCAACATATTAATTAACATTTAGTTCATTAGTTCCTTATCATCTAGAAATCCAATTCTAGCATTATAATATTATGTTTTAGCTTCGAGAAATTCTTTTGTCTTAGTAGGAAAAAATACATCTTCACTAGTTTCTAACACAATCACAAACCAAAGAAAAAAATCCAAGCACAACTAACAACATCACCAATTGAGATACAAGTTGAAAGATACATTTAAATGAAATGATAAACAAAAGAACGTAATACCAAACTCGATACCTTTGAATTGAGTTTTCCTTTAGCTCAAAATCTATACCAATCCATGAACAAATAAGTGTGACGCAATACTAATTCCAGATTCGGTTCCTGATAGTTTGTGTTTACTTCATAATTGATTCATTGATTGTTACCAATCGATGAAAAACGAAAAAACGTACCAGTAGAGAAATAATGGGGTGGTGTGAAAAAGATTGTGAGAGAGGAGGCGATGTCGTCACAGAAGTTGTTGTAGCCAAGGAATAGCGATGGTGGTAGTGGTTGTTGCCGTTGCTACTATTCGCCAATCCAGAATTTGGGGTAGATGAAAAATATTTCACCAAACAAAAGGAATTTTTTGTTGGTGCCTCTTTTTTATTGTTGTTAACAAGTGACTTCTTTAAAAATGCTACCATTTTTCAGTTTTGTTAACTAGTTTTTTTAATGAACTTTTTATAAATATTTGATGTTTCTAAAAATTTAAAAAAGAAAACTAAAAAAAAAAGTACACCTTCTCATGAGTGACTTCTTTAATGTTGTCACATAGACTTCCGTAGATATATATCAATTTTCTTATAATGTAATGTATATTAATGTATAACACTTCGTTCATCATAGATTTACATACTCATGAGAAATTTGCAAAGGTTGATATCTAAAATGGAGAGATCATCATTCTCATTCGATATCTAATTAGGGAAATCGAACAAAATATGAGTTATAGTATTTTAAATGATAAAAATAAATAAAAACTATATGTGAAAACACTTCAATAGATTTGATAAGTATTTAGTTCATTTAAATATGTTATAATTTGTTTTTAGTTTCAATTTTTTTCTTCAAACGATATCATATTTTTTTGGTTAATAATTTTGATCACTGCTTTTAATTGAATTTACGTATATCATTCAAACTTTTGAACTTTTTTTTTATTTATAAAAACATTATAAATGCTTATTTTATAAAAATTTATAATTCTTTAATATAAGATAATTAAATATAACTTTTTAAGCCTTTAACGTTTAAAAATTTAAATTTAGTTTATCTTTTATTAAAAAATTATAAATTTTTATCAAAAGCAGATAAACTTCCACTATATAAATAATGAATACAACAACAAATCTTAAGGTAACACTTAAGAACAATAATTATTATCTAACGTAGCACATTCACAAAAATAGATAAAGCAAATTGATTCAAAGAGAAAACAAAATATATAATAAACATATTAAAATATTAAATTTAGTGGTAGAAAAACATATTCAAATTTTTATTTAAACAAATTACATTTACATTTGCAATCATAAAAAATAGTCGACCCTTAAAATTTAGAGAGAAAGACTCTGTCTTCTTTCTAAAGTTCATATCTCTTTGAACATTTTCTCTCATCTATATTTATAAATATAGTTCTCTCTGGTTTTTAACTCATTTTCGAATAATTATTTCACTGGGTTAGCACCATCAAAACCATCTTTGTAGGTCACTGGGTTAGCACCATGAAAACCACACCCTTCTTCCATCACGAAACAAGCTTTGGTTTCACCTCCTCTATTTGATCATGGTCTCGTGCGCCCGCCAGACGATGTTCTGTTTTATTTTGTTGTTACAGATTACAATGAGCATCTTTGTAATAACCTCTTTGGGTTTTCAAAGGTAATTTTGCACATTGGGTGTTTGTTGGAATGTCCCACTGAATTTGGTTTATTTTAAATAATAAGGCGTGGAAAGGTTTGGATGGGGCTGCTACCGTGTTTGCAATCCCTCCATACATCTTTTGTCTCCTAATTAGATGTTTAAAATTCACATTATTTGAGACTATGTATATAGACGAAATCCATTATTAGATAGATAAAAAAAAAAAACATAGATTTTCTTTTTTCAGTGTTATTGAGCGTGAGCGGAAGACACTATTAAACTAATTGATAAATTTTAAATGTTGATTTAATTGTACTAATTTGGTTCCCAATATATATTTATTGATGCTTATATTTTGTTAAATTTTAAACTATAATTTTTCTTTTTAGGTAGGAAAGTACTATCAAACTACTATTGATTCAATAAAATAAATTGACTCAATGATATAAAAATATGATATTTTAGTATTTTTTTCTTTTCAAAATACAGTATTTAAAATAAAATAAAAAAGAATATTAAATTAAAATATCCTAAGCCAAACCCATTTTATAAATTATGACTTTTTCATCGTAACATAATTGTATATAAGTATACTTTGTTGAATGAAAATAAGCTTACTATTATTCTCTTGTTATATGAACCAACTTGTAAGCTTCGGTTTTATTTATTTATATTTAATTTTATTTCTTTTCCCGAAAGCTGGTAAGCTTCGTTGTTAAGACGGGCTACTTTTATTTGTGTTTATAAAAGAAATATTTGACTTGTTGAGTGACGCAGGCACTTATGTCACTCATGGCCCAAACATGTAACTTTTATACGGATTAGAATTCTTTTATATTTGAACGAAATACGACAGAAATTATGAAAATGATTATATTATATTAATTTAAACATGAAATAATTCAAATCTTTTTATATTTTTTTGACAATAAATTTAAATTATTTAGTGCACACATTAAAATGCACACTATTTGACCTCTTTTTTTTTTATAATAATAAAATCTACACTTCATCTTTATATTTTTCATTTGTGTGCAATTTTTTGAATTTTTTTATTTTAATTAAAAAGTAAAATAGAGGGGAAAAGAAAAATAGAGAAGAATATTTTAAAGTTTTTATTTTGGTTTAATTTCTTTTAAAAAAAATATAAAAATATGAAAGAAATGAGTCAAAATTTATTTTATAACTTATTTTATCTTTCCTCTATTTTAGAAGGATATGGAGGAGATAGAATAAAAAAACACAAAAACTATTTAAAATTAATTTTCTCTTAATCGAAACAAAACTAAAAA
>JBBPBT010000685.1:12733293-12760243 GCA_037974875.1 Cicer bijugum
TTCAAAAGTCTTTCACAACACATATTTCACTCCACATATTTATCATGTCACTCCACATATTTATCATTTAAACCTTAAAGTAATAAATATGAATCTTATATATCCATTTATTTTCATCTCTGCTTTTTTATATTGTTTTTAAATGTAAAACTGTTTTTAAAATATAAATAAATTATTTTAAAAATAGTTTTTTATGTTATTTTTTAAAAAAAATAGTTTATTAATATTATTAATATTATTTTTAACAAAATCATAAATCTTGATCAAATCTTCTTGTAAATAATTCATATCTTCTCATAGGTAAATCTTGATCAAATC
Organism: Cicer bijugum; assembly: GCA_037974875.1. Taxonomy (NCBI): domain Eukaryota; kingdom Viridiplantae; phylum Streptophyta; class Magnoliopsida; order Fabales; family Fabaceae; genus Cicer; species Cicer bijugum. Next base: position 12,733,612 of record JBBPBT010000685.1, read on the forward strand.
TTTTTGTAAATAATTTATATCTTTTTGTGATAAATCTTGATCAAATTCTTGTAAATAATTCATATCTTCTTGTGATAAAATGTTGATCATATCTTCTTAAAATCTTGATTGTGTCTTCTTTTTAACTTGGTCAAAGATTTTCTTCAATTATAAATTTGAATCAAATCTTTATTTTATATTGTCTTCAAAAACACAAATCTTCTTTCATACTTTGTGAAGTTAAATATATTGTTTTCATAAAATATTTTTGTTTACATCAAAACTCTAAGTATAAAACCAACTTAGTTTCAACAATAATGGTGTTGAGTTTAATATGCCTCAATTTTATTCTTACTTAAGAATCTTGTATCAAACTTCTTGTGTCGAGACTGCTCAACAAAATTGCATTGTTGAGAGAAAATATAGACATTTATTGAATGTCACTAGACTTTACTTTTCCATTCAAAACTTCCCAATTTTTTTTGGTCTTTTACTTTATGTCATGTTGCTTTTCTCATCAACAAATTAATTACCCATGTTTTGAAGTTCACAACTCCTTTTGAATTGTTTTATATCATGTCACCCACTTTTATTGATTTAAAAGTTTTTTGTTGCTTATATTTTGCATCTACCTTACTTAATCAAAGATCCAAACTAGACCATCGGGATCGTAAATGTGTTTTTCTGGGTAAGTTGGGTACTAAAGGTTATGTTTGATTTGATTTGCATACTCGTGATGTTTTTACTTCAAGAAATTATATTTTTTATGAACAAATATTTCCTTATACATCTCTTCATTCTTCTACTACTAATACTTCTTCTTACGATTTTAATGATTCTGATTCTCTCAGTTTTTATGATGTTTTCATTTATAGTAATGCTAGTCATCATGCAAGACACTCATGTGTTCCACATTCTTCTATCCATAATAGTGTTAGTCACAGTGATTCTCATATCCACAATAATATGGACATTGTATTTGCCACCAATCATGCCTTTGCGAGTGCAGACCCTTCTCATATAAGAAAATCTTCAAGACCTAAATAACGCCATGCTTACGTGCAAGACTTTCAATGCAATGTTGTTGTAACAAATACAATGTCCAACCCCTATATCCAATTTCTTTTGTTTTGTCTTACAATAGTTAATTTGCTTCATATTTTACCTTTTTTTTTACTGCCATTTCCTCTGTTTGATAGCCTATTACTTATAAGTAGGCTATTAAACATCCATATTGAGTTACTGTAATGGAATATGAAATTGCAGCACTTAATCAAAATAAAACTTAGATTGTAACACCTCTCCTACATGGTAAGAAACCCAATGAGTGAAAATGGGTATATAAAGTTAAGTATAAAGCCGATGGTTCCATAGAATGATATAAAACATGTTTAGTAGCTAAGAGTTTTACTCAAATCGAAAGCATTGATTATTTTGACACATATTCTCCTGTGGCAAAACTTATTATGGTAAGATTACTTTTCTCTATTGCATCATCTCAATATTGGCATATTGATCAAATACATGTCCACAATGCATTCTTACATAGTAATTTAGATGAAGAAGTTTACATGCAATAACCTCCAAGTATCTCTAGCTATAATCCTAACCACGTATGCAAATTATTAAAATCTCTATAGGGTTTAAAACATTGTAGTCGTCAATGGTTTTCCAAATTATCATATGTTTTGCATTTTGTAGGCTATTGTCAATCTACATCTGATCATTTGTTATTAATTAAGGTATATAATAACACGTTTACTGTCTTATTGATTTATGTTGATGTCATTATTGTTGCATGTAATGATATTGAAGAAATTTAATATGTAAATGTTTTTCTTCACAAACCTTTCAAAATCAAACACTTGGGACAATTGAAGTATTTTTGGGACTCAAAGTCTCTCCCTCCAAGGTTGGATTGCATATTTCACAAAGGAAATACACCTTATACATTTTACATGAAGCTGGCTTTCTTGCTTCCAAACCATCAAACATTCCAATGCAGAAAAATATAGTTTCCAAAGGATGTAGTCCAATTACTTCTAAACCCGAGTGCATATGTGAGACTTGTTGGAAAATTAATCTACCTCACCAACACTCATTCTGATATATGTTTTTCAGTTCAACAACTAAGTCAATATATGACATCCCCTACTTCTTAGCATCATTAGGCTGCCACAATTGACGGGCGATAATAACAATCAATTACCAAGTAATATATGGCAGAATGCACTTGAAGTGCATTTTATGTTAGCGTCCCACATGTCAAATTAAGAAAGCACACTAATATTAACAAAAAAATTCATCACAATTGACGATATGGATTAAAACGATTTACAAAAATATAATTTTTAGAGTTTAAAATCATTTTTCTTCTTTAAAATACCATTGTAACACCACATATTATTTTGAGAGACTAAAATAACGATTATTTCAAGAAACCTAGTAAAGTAGTATAAAGTAGTATTTAGATAAGGTTAATGTGTGGAATTAGGCCTTAGTTTAGACCCGAAACCCCAATTCAACAGTTTAATTTCTTTAGAGAAACGTTTAATTTAAATCAAAAGTCAACATTTGACCACGTAAAATGAAAATAAGAGTATTCTTTATTCAACAGAAGAACAAAAGGCAGAGTTTGAATTGGAAAATTGGTGTGTTTACTTCGTGGGAGTTTCTGGCTTTCCAAATTCCATGGCAAAACAAACAACAACTCTAACAAAACAATAACCACCACTCTCTCTCACGTCACATGAGGACTTCATCAATAATAATCACCATTCACCAATGACTCCCGCTACTAACAAACCTTCTTCGAACAAAGCCAAGGGTGAATCGATTCAGCAGCGCAGACTCACTAGACAGAGTAGGTTGCGATACCGAATTGAACAAGACGGTGATGCTTTTCATTCAAACGACACCGTTGTCTCTTCTTTACCGGCTTCTCCTCTTCGCTCTACTTGCGATCGTTGGTCTTCTTCTGCTGTCCCTCAACCGCTTCCACTTCCTGAGTCACCGTTGACTCGACGACCTGATTATCATCATGTCTTACCGTTTTCCAGGTAATCAAATACTACTAATTATATCATTTTTGCTTCTTTTAATACGTTTTCACACGTTCAAAGCAATATGGTTAATTTACTTATTCCAAACATACCGCTAATTAATTAGCTCGGATCATTTCATTAATTCGGTTTCTGTGCACTCAATCGAAACTGCATTCACGGAGTCAGGCACTTTTAGAACCGTTGGATTCAGATTGGATGGTAAAGGTTTCAATAAAGATTTTAATTTTAAAAAAATTTAAAATGTCGAGCTTAAAATATAGACCGTGGATTCGATCCAACGGCTCTAAAAATGCCGATCATGTGAATGCAGGCTTTTTTTACAGTAGGCAATCGTAATCCAAAACATAGTGTGAAATTATGAATTGACATGTGTTATTGTTAGCTAACAAACTTTGCTAAGAATAGCTAGATTTGATGCTCTCAATTTCCGAATTGTGTTATTTTTACACAAATTTGAAAACAAATGGACAACAATATTCAAATATATCATTAACTGTTTAAAAAAAAAAAGTAATATATACTGTTATTATATCTATATTTAAATACTAAAATTCAGATATATTTAAACACAACTTGAATAGTTAGTAGATATTATATTTGAATACCTAAACATTATTTTTTTTTTAAAACATCTAAAAATTGAGTTAAGGAAGTTCAAAATATAATTACATTAAATGGTTAATTAATGAGTTGTGAGACTTTATTATATCCATTAAATATAATTAAACATATATTTGAATTGTATTAACCATCGAAATCCAAATTTTTGTCAAAATATCATTTATCTAATTTAATTATTCTAGCTTTAAATAGAAATAGTTACTACTTGAGCATAAATGGTACATAAACTATGAGTTAGTTGTGTTGTATTGTATGGGATATAGTTTCCTTGTAGTATTCATTTTGTTTTCAATCTAAAAATTATCAGAAAGACGTCGGATCATGATGCTGTGAAAACTTCAAGGTCTTCCAGCAATTTGGGTAGACCCTCTTTTGACACAGTGATCGGAAATGCAAAATGTGATTTGAGAGTGAATATTCCTCCTGCCAGAGGCTTGGTGGCAAGTGAGTTCTTCTTCTCCAATTTTGTTGCAAAATCTCTTAAATTATGTGTAGGATATATTTTTTATACCTTTCTCGAGTTGTTGTTAATTGATACAGGCAATAGTTCCTGTAAAGATCATAGAAAACACTCTCATGATAATGACTCTGAAGATATTTCCAACTTGAAATCGCAATTTGCTGCCAAGAGTGCCCCAACAAGCATATTCTCCAGTCCTGTTACTAGTCCACGCAGATTAAGAAATGTAGATTTGTTTGATCCTTTCACCAATTTTCCTCAAGATTTTAATGACATTTTGCCTACTAAAACTGCTCATAGTCCAGACTTGTCTCCTCGTCGTAGCCTTGGGAACCACGGTCCTAACCTCAACCACACTATTCATGGGGGTTTTCAGCACTCTAAATTTTTCTCCAGAGTGTGGCCTGAAAATAATCATGTCGATGCACATCCATTGCCCCTTCCGCCGAGGGCTTCACCACCACCACCACAATCACCCGCACAACATCAATCAAGTGTTGCGACACATCACACAACAGAAAATTTTCATTCAATGAAGGGTCAATGGATCAAAGGAAAACTTATTGGGCGAGGATCGTTTGGAAGTGTTTATCATGCCACAAACCTGTATGAAGACATTTTTCTGTTCATTGAGTCTTTAAAGTTTTCGCTTTCCGCAGTTACTCACGTGTATTCCTTTTTTTCTAACAGAGAGACCGGAGCTTCATGTGCAATGAAAGAGGTGGATCTTTTTCTTGATGATCCTAAATCTGCTGACTGCATAAAGCAGCTAGACCAGGTTCTTCTTCCAGTTTCTAAATATTCTGATTTTACTTTGTCCAAAAACAAGAATACCTCTACTAGAGAAAACAATATTATGCCGATATTAAAAGTATATGTACATGATGGCCAACTCCATTAAACTGTTGGTACAGTTTCTGAAGAGCTTTGAGTTACAGTTCATTTTTATTTTTGTGGAATTTTCTCCCTTTTCTCACTGCAATGATAAATTTCTTATGTAGCCTATAGTCGTTTGTACTGTGTTTTTAGTTTTGTACACATTTGTCAACCGGTGACAGTTGTCTGTTATTCTGAATTGTCCCTACTTTCAGGAAATCAAAATTCTTGGTCAACTACACCACCCCAACATTGTGAAATATTATGGCAGTGAAGTAGTGAGTTGTTATTGTCTTTCCCCCCCAAGTATGCTCACACAACAGTCCTTATGATTTGTAAATAAGATTGAATTTGTGAATCGTCTTTGTTTTCAGGTTGGTGATCAATTGTGCATATATATGGAATATGTCCATCCTGGATCGCTGCATAAGTTTATGCATGAACATTGCGGGGCTATGACTGAATCTGTGGTTCGCAATTTTACATGGCATATTCTCTCTGGATTGGCGTACTTACATAGTACCAAGATTATCCACAGGTAACAACTATGTCTGATGAATTGAACTAATATACCTCATTTTATTTCTTTGAATGATGACTTGTTATATCTCATGTGAACTATATACATTTACATCTGGTGGACAAGCTGATACTAGCTTAAATCAATGTCTTACAACAACATAAACCACCAAAGTATTTTCAAACTAGGTGGGTCGGTTACATAGATTAAATAATACCATAGCATCCTAGAATGAAAAAAGGCCCGATAACGAGCCATTTAAATTCCAATTCCTCTTAATAACTTGTCCTATAGTTTTCTCGATCCATTGTTATCTCTAATTATCATTCTATGCTTCAAATGATCTACCCTCATCCTTGTTGCACCTACGGAGTCTCCTCCAACATGGTCAAAGCACCTAATGTGATATTCTACTTTCTTTTTTAATAATAGCTGCTACCTCAACTTTTTTCTGTTGATTTTATTAATTTTTATCTTTTAACTTGACTTTTGTGATCTCTTATTCTTCATAACGTTCCCATCTTTACAAAGTGGAGCTTATTTTCTCGTTATTTCTTTACCCTAAACCCTTGAATCGTAACTCTTAAAAAAAATAAAAAGATCATATGAAGTTTGCTCCTCATCTGGTAAAAGAACATTTATTTGGTCTGTTTTTGTGGTAACAAAGTCCGATTTCCATTGCTGTATATGGTTCTTTAGGGACATTAAAGGTGCAAACTTGCTGGTTGATGCATCAGGCACTGTCAAGCTTGCAGATTTTGGGGTGTCGAAAATTGTGAGTTTCAAGTTATATTCTTCTACTTATATTTTAATTATGTATGAATATATATAAATTGTCTTCTAGTTTTTCAACTTACAAGTGTTAACCTGTTCCCATAGCTGTAATAGTTAGATTATCATTGAAGCCTAAGTCTTCTTGTTTTGTTTTCTTGACTTTTCTAGTGGTCTTATTATTTGAACATTGTGCTCTGTTTAGCTGACAGAGAAATCATATGAAGTTTCGCTGAAAGGAAGTCCCTACTGGATGGCTCCAGAGGTATTTTGTTACTCTAACTCCTATTGCCCTACATTGTGCTCCCTTTACATGTGCTATTTTAACTTTAATTTGTTGATTGAAGCTCATGATGGCTGCCATGAAGAAAGAATCCAATCCTGATGTCGCAATGGCTGTTGATATCTGGAGCTTAGGATGCACCATCATTGAAATGCTGACAACAAAACCTCCTTGGAACGAGTTAACAGGGGTGAGCATGTTAATTATGCTTGTTAACTCATTTTAGTTTAGGACTGCGCATATTAGTTCCTTGGTTTAACTTAAGATCAATAGCTCATCCACCGTTGGTAGTAACGCGGGGAAGACATGCAATATCTTTGTATCAATTATCCTCTTTGTTATACATCATTTTTTTTTCTCCTCTTAAATTGAATTGCTTGCTTGTTTTACCTTTCTTTTATATTATTAATATACATCTTAATTTGATTATTCTTTCACGTGTCTAAGAAGGCATTTAAATTCCTTGCACCCCTTAAATGAAATTTTGTCTCATGATAATTTAACAGCTTGTTTGTATTCTGTCTACTAGTATCAAGCCATGTTCAAAATACTGCACAGATCCCCGGACATACCCAAAACTTTATCTCCAGAAGGACAGGATTTCCTTCAGCAGTGTTTCCGAAGGAACCCTGCAGATCGACCATCCGCAGCTGTGCTTCTAACACATGCTTTTGTAAAAAAATTGCATGATCAAGATGTAATAGTTCATTCACAAGGCTATCCTAAAGAAGACACTGGACCAAGAGTAAGTGCTAGTTATATTAGCTCCTTGGTCGTGGACTATTGACGCTGATGAGTTGCCTAATGGTTTCTTTTATAGGATGGTTCACGTAAACACAGTCCAGGACACGGTTCGAAAAATAGCCGTGGTATAGTACCAGCCACCTTTCATGCACGATTTTTTTATAAAGTTCAAAGTTTAATCGGGTAATTTTGGTCACTTCTTTGCTGCTAGTATTTCACAGGATGATAAAAATGTTAAAATTTGCAACAATCTTGGTACTGAATTGACATCATTCTCTTTGCTGTTTTGTTTATGACAGCGATACTTCCAAAAAAGTTGATACCGAGGAAACTAATCAAGTTAGATCTTCCCCTGCATCTCCTTGCTCGTTAACAGAAGATAACAGTCCTCAATCTCCCTTTAAGGCTAATACCCGCAATTGCATGACGACTACCAAATCCTCCAACATACCGTTCACTGTTATGAGAATCGTGAAGCACGTATGAAGCATATGTCATTAACTGATATTTCACCTAAGGTTACAGCGAGACGAGAACTGTTGCATGAGTTTATTGTGGATCTCAGTGCTATCGCGGGTTTACTAGATTATTGGTAGTTACTATTGCAGTGATGTAGAAACTAGAAATTCATGAAAATAAATGGAAGAGGTGAATCACATTCATTTGCAGTTGTTATTATGTTTGTAAATGAGAACGCTAGGTTAGACTGGTTCGTACTTAGTTGCACCTATTCCACGAGAGAAATTCACATGTAAAATTTAATTTATTATTATATATATTTTTTAGACACAACCATGAATGGCAAAACGTTAACTAGTTCATTACTCTTGCGTCCTTTTATTTTTCAGCAAATTAATTGCACTCTACTACTATATGGTTTGGGAGGAAAAACTTGAAGGATTCTACCATGAGTTGAAAACCCACTTTATTCCCCAAGAAGTTTAATTACTAAGCCTCATTCCATGGATTACAAAGATAATGGAACATCCTATCCTATCTTTGATAAGTTTTTTGGAAGCATTTTAATAAGTCATCTACAATAATGAGATCCATCTTCTCTCACATTTTCTCTCATCCCCATTTGTTTATTATTATTTAATACATGTTCTCTCTCTTACACATAATTACTGCCGTAGATGGATGCTGCATGGCAAGTTGACAACACGTCATCCAATTTTGTTTGGGTCTTTTGAGAGTTTGGAGGGAATAGATTTGACCATTTGGGAAGAGAAGAGAGGAAATGAAAGAAATCTTCTATTTTATTTGAGATAGTATTTTTTGTAGAGAATCAATAGTGTGAGTTTGAGAAATTAGGGTGATTTATTTTTATAAAAATATTTTTTTATTTTATTTTATAAAATTTATGTTACTATTATTCGTTAATAAAGAAATGAGAGATTTTTAAAATAAGTGAAAGATTTTTTAAATGAACAATTATTTATATTTTTAATAACAATAAAAATGTCAATTTTGTTTATGAATTAAAAAATATCAAAATTTATTTTTATTATTTAAATATATATATATATATATATTAACTAACATTCAATAATAGTTTACTTCAACAAAACTTTATCAAAATAAAATAAACAAATAATTAAAAAATAAAAATAAACAATATTTTTACATTGAAAAGAAGTATCTAAAGAAACAAAAAGAAAATCAGAAAGTATAGGTAGAAAACTGTAATTTACTCTGGAAAGTCCAGCCCAGCCCAACCGATACTGAAAATTGGCTCCGCCATTTTTATTTAATTTTAATTACTTTTTAATCTCTACTGTCTTCACTTTCCTTTCTTCACTGTTCTTGTTTGGTCTTCCCGCGGAAACAAATTTGTCTACCAGAAGATGGGGGCAGAGGCACAACATTCCCGCAGAAGCTTAATCAACAGAATCTACACTCCGTTATCCAACGAATTTCCCTTCGCAACTCCCCTTCCTTCCCTCCGAACAAACGAACTCGAACTCGTATTCTTCTATCTCTTAATTCGCTAATTTCCACTATCTTTTATTCTTATGTTTCTAATAATACTCACTATTCTAATTTGATGAAAGGTGCGATGCGTTTTACGAATGCTTCAAGGGTTTTCCACTTCCTTGTTCTCTTGGGATCACAGTGGAAACTGTTTTCGTATCAATAGCGGAGTGCACGTCACTCATCTTTCCCTAAAAAGTCTACATTCACTCCTCAATCAATTTATTCACGCTGCAACGTGTCTTCAATTGGTAGATATTACAGTTAAGAAGATTGAAACTGCAGTTCCAAGACCTCCTCCCACTTTGAAAGCATTTGTTACCTCTGCGTCAGCGTGGCTTAAGGTTTTTCTTTTGCGATTCAACTTTAGGTTTTTTCTTTTTTTATCACTTTTCGTAATTTAATTAAATTGAGTTAAATTATGGTGATGTAGCGGTTACGGAATATTGCTTTGAAGGAGGAAATGTCTACTAACAATGCAGATGGCATATCCACTCCAACTTTATTAGGATTCAAAAATTCTTTATCAAGGTTTATTTTTTTATTTTTTTTAATTTAGCAGAATTAAGATTTTATTTGTGTGCATTCTAGCGGGTTACTGTTAACAATAAATAATAATCACATGTTTCACAGTTATTTTCTAAATGCGGTTACAAAGTAGGCTTATGGAGTATAATGGTACATTATCATTGGATGGATATCCGTGTAAAATAGTTTTACATCGACTATGCACCTCCATTAAACTCTTTCTTCTACTGTCTCACTGCAATTTATTTTTGGAAAGCTAGGTTACATTTGGATTAATTTTGTAAATTTTTCTATCATATCATATATCTCTCCAAATTTAATTTAATTCAGCAATTGCGAGTTTGTGAATGTATCTGACGATCATTTGTTGAATTTAGCCTTTGCTCGGGTGCTGAGTTTCTATTGCGAATAGTTCACGAGGCCATCCCTGATGTATATTTTGAGTTTGGGGCATCTGTACCTGCAGCAGACGTGGCTGTTCATGTTCTTGATTATCTTCATAAGAAGCTTGAAGAAATGTGTCTTGTACAAGGTGGCGAGGTAGTAACTCTTTTTCCTGCAGCATATTATGCATTTTTTAAACATTTTTCTTGGTTTATGATTTCAAGTTTTTAAAACCTATACTGATCACAGGAGGAAGCTTATCACATGGTGCTTTACATGTATGTGGGAAGCTTATTGCCATATATTGAGGGTCTTGATTCCTGGCTTTTTGAAGGAATACTTGATGATCCTTCTGCTGAGGTAATCGTTATTGAATCTCTCAACTGCTGGGGGATGAAGAGGTTATTTCTCAATCTTGTGCTAAAGAGTATCATAGAAATAGCCCATGTTATATTGTTTAACTTAGAAATACTCTCTTCATGTTTTCATTTGGTGCAAAAATTGCTAAAAAGTGTCTTTCTGCCCACCTGTTGCATTCTTCTAGTGGTTTTGTTGGATTGGTGTAGCTCGACACTCACTTAAGCGAATCATTTGCATGTATATTTGTAATACAGATAGCCTAAAATAACATTTAGGTCATATTGATAATGCAATTTCTTTTGTTTGTTGTTTTTGTGACCTACATTGGTTAAGAACATATGGGGTTTTATTTAATCTTTACATAAAATTGCAATCCAGCCAATTGCTTTCTGTGGCGTGTTTGTTATAGCATTTTCTAAACAGAAAATAAGTTAATCTAAAAACACAATAAAGTGTTGTATTTATCATGTCTTCCATCTTTTCAGATATTCTTTTTTGCTAATAAAGATGTCTCAGTTGCTGAGGCTGAGTTCTGGGAGAAGAGCTATCTAATAAGAAAGCTACAACATGACAAGTTTGATACCAAGTTGTCTTCCACAAATTATGCAGGTGATTCCGTGCCAACATCAAATGAGAAGAAGGAAATGGGCATGAGGGAATCCATCTCTTTATCTAGTAAAATAAAAGGAAAAGAGCAGAGCATTAGAGACTGTCCAGCTTGTCCTTTTTTTATTAAGGATTTAGCCAAGTCAATTGTTTCTGCGGGAAAATCTTTGCAGCTGATGCGCCATGTCCCAAATTTCTTAGCAGTATGTAGTAAAGGAAGTAAGTTTGAGTTTGGAAGTACCAAATCCTTAAACTATTGTTTGTCACCTGCTCATACAGTGGCTGGTCTAACACTGTCAGAGGTCTTTTCTGTATCACTAGCTGGACTTATTGGTCATGGTGACCATGTATGTAAATACTTCTGGCAAAATGATTGGCATGAACCTGTGTCAGTTAACTCCTTTGTATCTTATTTAAATTTAAATTTAAATGGGGGAAAAATAGACAAAGAAAACGCAACCGCTCCACCATACTCGGAAAAAATTTGGTACAAGTTCTTGATTGATACATTATTTCAAAAAGGATCAGCTGATTTGAAGCCAAAATATGACGAGATAAATAATGACAATGGAGATTCAACAGGGGATAAAGTTCTTGATGACGAATTGCTTCTTTCGAGATCATGCTTACAAAATCCAGTCATTACTGTTTGTCGGAAAACTATTCGAAACAACGAGGATGCCTTGAAAACATTGAATTTATCTGAAAATTTCGGCTTGCCTTCTTTAAATGATGTGGGTTTAAGAAAGGCTATATTTGGTGGAGAAAGTACACCATTTTCTGATAGTGAAGGAACGAACTATGCTTTTGGTTTTCAGTTTGATGAATCGAAATACCTTCACACACAGGATAATAGAAAGCTGTTAGAAATGCTGTTTCCTTTTCCCACCATTTTGCCTTCAGTTCAGGTATTTCTACTTAGTAGCATGAGCAGCTTTCGATGAAGTATGCTTTACATTATTGTGTTAAACAAATATTTAATTTGAAACAGGATGATCTTCCTGTGTCAGAGCTCTTGCCTTTTCAGAGAAACAGCACTCTTCCTTCCAGAGTTCTTCACTGGATGCAAAACGTTGACCTAAGAACGACTCCACTACCTCTGGTTATTATGCAGTACTGTCTAACCGCCTACATTCAGAAACAGGTGAACAAAGATAAACATTTGACAATTCCAGGATTAACTCTATTATAAGATATATTTGCTTTATTTTGAATAGAACAGGTGGATTATATTGGAGTGAATATGTTGTTAAAGTTGATGAATGAATGGAGGTTGATGGATGAGCTTGCGGTGCTGCGAGCTATATATTTGTTAGGTTCAGGTATTTGCTTATTATATTTGTATCTTGTGTTCTGTATAGGATGCCGTTGATACACTTTAAGCCACGGGCCACACAATATAACATAGAACAAACACGAGTCACATAACTTTTGTTTATATTGTTCAGTGGAGAGGGAACATCACAACTCACCAAACAAATATAATACCCTTTGTAATATATATATATATATATCTGTGTGTGTGTGTGTAATGTGTATGTATATCATAATTTGTAGGAACTAAAATTGGTATTTTTGTAAATTACATAATTTTTTCTTGAGACAAAAAGTCGTCCTTCGGTTTTCAGAGGAAACGGACTTTTGGGTTGTTGTGTTGTCCCCCTCAATCATTGTTTTGTTCTGATCTATGATTGTTTTTAAAATCAAATATGTGACAATTACTTTTTTGTTGGTCTCTTACTTTTTTTGGTCGGTCTCTTACTTTCTTGTGAATCAAATAGACCCACTGTATATAGTGCTTCAATATATTTTGTAATTTTAGGCTGGGTAGGAATCATATTCGTATCATTTTCTTCTGTTTGATATTTTGTCTTGTGCAGGTGATTTGCTACAACACTTTTCAACTGTAATTTTCAATAAGTTGGATAAGGGTGAAACTTGGGATGATGATTTTGAATTAAACACAATATTACAGGTAGAGTTTCTTGATTTTATTTAATTGCTCACTTTGGTATACTTTTTGGTTTGGTCTTAGAATTAGGATTGGGCCTGATTTAAACCCTAAAGCTATCTAAAGAGATGAGGATTGTGCAAATCCTATAAATAATTTTTTTGCCATACCTCTTGTTAAAATAAGATCTCAACACCCTCTCACACTTGAGATTGGATATCTGGAGTGTGAAGTTTGTAGGAATGGATATCTATAGGTGGCCCAATATCTTAGAATTTGAGTTAAACCCAACTCAATTTTCTAAGTTAGCTCAAGAGGCGGGGATTGCTCAAGACTTGTATGAAATTCTTTGCCCACATTGATTATTGAAGATGAACCGGGGAACTACTTCTAAGTTCTAGTTTCTTGTATCAAATTTTATTTAAATTTATTCCTAGGTTTGAGAATTAAAGAAATGGATCATAATTGATAATTCAAATGCTTCTGATAGAAACTGGCATCTATGTTGATAAATTTAGTAGAAAATTTATTTATAACGATCTCTGGACTGTTATCTCAGAACAGAGAATGGGTTCTTTTACAATACAACAAATTAGCAAATAACACATAAACTAAGGAAAGAGATAGTCTACTATTGCAAGACAATTCCCATCCAAGAAACATGAGAGTCTTCATCTCTCCCTTCCAAGAGTTAGAGAGTTTGACCTCTCCTTCCTTCCCATTACCAGTCAATAACTTCCCATTCATCACTTCCCAAAAGTAAACGACATAATTTACAAATACTAAAAACATAACTGCCCATAATTGTCATAATTAATTTCTACCCTCAGCTCTTTTATTGTTCTTTAATAAGAGGTCTAATAGCTTTGTAAGTGACAAAAAGGCCATGCTGATGCCACCCTAGTTCATTGGCTAGCTGCATAAGGACAGAGTAAACTTTAGTGTTTAAGACGACTAGAAAATACCTCAGCACTTCATCTATGTTTAGCCAACTTCATTAAGATACGGGATTTCTTTAATGACTAAATTTACTCCCCATGCATGTGTGACTTTTTCTTATAGAAATACTATCCCTTTACTCCCCATGCACGCTTTGTGATAGACTATATGAAAAATAACTCATCGTATTTGGGTTGTTTCTTAGAGTAACTTAGTATATATTATATTATCTCTTAGAAGTTAGGATTGAGAGTCTAGTTTTTGTCATGACTACTTTCCTTGTTTAATTAGAATCATAAGTCACGTATTATCATGAATAAGAGTTAGTACTAAGTCCTTTATATTATAAAACAACAATCATGGTCCAAAGTCTTTATTCTTTCTCTTTCTTAATTTCTTAGATAAAACCCTATAACTTGAACATGGAATCAAAGCAGTGTCATCCTCAATGACTTGGCTTGTCACTTATCTGTTGTCTGAGTTCTCTAAAATCAGGAAATCAACTCCATGATTCTTTTGTTATCAATCTTGCACAAATTTTGGGCACCGTTTATTTCTGAAGTTCTTTGTCTTTGGTCTTTTCTGCCTATCATTTTCACAATCTTCCTCAAAACCTTATATCAATTTATCTCACAATTGTGTCCTCTTTCTAGCAGCCTCCAGCTATGTCCTTGACTATTCCATATGAAAATTGGCCTTAAATGATGGTATTGAAGAAGTTTTAATTCTTGTTGTGTGACATTTTTTTTGTGAGGAAATTTGTGTCAATGATTATTCCGATGAAGGTTCCTCTTCCATGGTCAAGCAATGGCCCAACTAGCTCTTCAATGATCATTCAAACTATCTTGTTGAATTTTCTTTCTCTGAGTTGCCTTACACACCATGTTTTGTGGAGTCCATATTATTATTTTATTAATGGTTTTTTGTAACAACGTTTAGCATTAAAGGGAGTAATTTATACTATTATATTAGATTATCTCTTAGGATTGGTAATTGGTATTTCAATTACACTTCATGGTTTGTTTCCTTAGATAATTAGGATTATGATATATGAGCCTAGTATTAGCATAAATAAAGTTTAGTGGTTAACCAACAATGATTTATGAGTCTAGTATTAGAGTAAGTAACGTTTAGTGCTAAGTAATTTATTTATATAACAAAACAATATTGAAAATTCCAAGTTTTTCGTATTTTGTCTTCCTCCTTCCCTGCCTGAAACTGTATAGCGTAGACATGTTTATTGTCTAATTATACATTTTGCTTCCTTTAGTCTCTGACGTGATTTTGAGTAGTGATATTTGGCTGTGTTGCTCTATTAAGCATGTTTATGGTTATTGTCATATAATGTTTTCTTCTATGTTCCTAATTTTTCTCTATCATTACTGCGCACATGCTGCTGTCTACTGGTTTGGAATTTATTGAAATCCTATAATTTAGATTCAAATTCTACCTAGCATTCAAATATTGAACCACAGGAAACCATTTCTATATGTAACGGTTTGTTCTTCTAGAATTTCTTATGTTAGCTTCCGTTTGACAAGTTAAACAAGACAAACCAATACAGGAATTATGTTTTAGATTAGGTACATATTAAAAGTGAAACAGAACTGAACATAAAACAAAACAGTGATGCATTTTGATTTGGATTTAATTTGTATACACCGACCGACAGTGTAAAGATTTTGTCCATTGTCAATCGATCTCAGCCATCAAATTATTAGACACCTTTGAATTTTATGGTAACTACATTAAGAGTCACACCTATGAATGATTGTGATGTATTGACAGTGTAAAACTTTTTACATTGTCTGTGTATAGTAATTAAACTCTTTTGGTTTTAATGAAAATGGTAGAACCAAAACAAACAAAATAGAACAGGCTTTACTGTTCCTTTCTTTGCATGTGCCAAATGCTACCTATATAAAGCCCATTTTGTTATTGGTATTATCAAGACTGTTGAATCAATGAAAAACATACGAGTCTGTTTGACACAGTTCACTGCATTAAATGTTTTGAAAATAGATTATGGAGATGTTAATTGTCGTTGCTACCTCCTATAATAGTTTGGCAAAGTGGCAGTGTATAAATGACTTGATCATGTGGTATGACTATTGTGCTGTATATACTGCAACAGGAATTAGCATTTAGCAATATTATAATGATGGACTCTGTTGCTTGCATTGGTTTATTTAATCAATTAGGGATCCTTTTATGCCTTTGGTTTTGAATGCTATTTTCTATTCGTAATCTATCTATGCATATTAATTACAGGAGTCAATCAGAAATTCTGCTGATTGTATGCTGTTAAGTGCTCCAGATTCTTTGGTAGTGTCGATAACCAAAAATATTGTTGACAATTTTGAGGAAGCTAGCTCAACTGGTTCTGTTTTGGGTACTCCTCGTAAAAGTCATGTCAATAACTTCGGGATAAATGGCCTTGATATACTAAAATTCACATATAAGGTCGTTCTTCAGTCAATTTATTTTTCCTTTCTATCTATATGACTAACACTTCTTTAGTAAGAATATTGTTTTTCATAGATACATTTTTGTGCAAGGATTATTAAAAAAAGTTGGCACTGGCAGGTACCTTGGCCTCTGGAACTCATTGCAAACACAGAGGCTATTAAGAAGTACAACCAGGTATATGACTTGCCTTTAGAACCCTCTCTTTTTCGTTGGCCTTTTAGTTCTTTTTATCTATCAGATGATGATGTTTCTTCCTTCACTCTGGCTGGTAATATTTACTTATGCTATTCTGGTCCTTTATATATGCACACACGTGTATTAGGTGATGCGGTTTTTGCTGAAGGTCAAGCGTGCAAAATTTGTATTAGATAAAGTGCGGAGATGGATGTGGAAGGTGGCTGTATATATTATCACTCCTCATTTCTCTTAAGTGGAGCTTGTGCTCAGCTAATTTGTTTCCAGAATAATATTGACAAACTAGTTCTACATTTTACTTAATTCTTGATACTCACTCTAATGTTTGAAACGGAAATCACCCTTTGCAGGGTAGGGGATCTACTACAAATAACAGAAAACATCATTGGTTAGTGGAGCAGAAACTCCTGCATTTTGTGGATGCTTTTCACCAATATGTGATGGACCGGGTATGCACATTGCTTTAAGATAATTACCAAAAAAAGTTCTCTAATAAGATCTACTTGCAAAGTACAATGCATTGGATATAGTTAATTGGTGTTGAAATCAAAATCCATCATAAACACATAATTCTAGGAGTTCCTATTACTAATATAACCCTTTTTGCTGGATTTTGGAGGAAGAAGGGAGTAATCTTAATATAACACTTTTTGCTAGATGTTGGAAGAGAAGGGGATAATGTTAATATAACATGGAGTTACCAATAGAATGGCTAGTTGTCAATGGAATCTTCACATTAGTCGTACACTCATTTATATGGTTCTGGATTTTGGCAATGGAACCTTAGTGTTTTACCCGTCACTACAATTTTTATGCAGGTATATCACAGTGCATGGCGTGAATTATGTGAAGGTATGACTGTGGCCAAATCATTGGATGAGGTCATTGAAGCCCATGAGGCTTACATGCTTTCGATTCAGCGACAGTGTTTTGTGGTTCCTGATAAACTGGTGATTCATTGTGTCTCATAATTTGAGTGTTTGTGTTCTCCTTGTATTGTCTTTTGACTGATGCATTTATTGTGTTCAGGGAGCCTTGATTGCCAGCCGCATTAATGTCATCCTTAGTTTAGCTCTAGACTTCTATAACGTACAACAGACATTAAGCAGTGGTGGAGCTGTTTCTTCAATCAAGGCAAGGTGTGAGATGGAAGTTGACCGGATAGAGAAACAGTTTGATGATTGCATTGCTTTCTTACTAAGGGTATTCTTCTTTAGAATTTATTCTAACTTGCTACTTTGCGAAGCTAACTCTACTTTATGGTCTGGATGAAAATGATGGATTTTGTATTAAGATGCTCTGAAATTGAAGGGAAAATTATTATGACCAATAGAATCCCCGATTTGAAGGGTTGATAACAATAATTGGAGTTAGAGAAAGAATAAAATAAACTCTAAGTGAAACCATTGAAAAGATTTTTTCTGAATCGCCTATTTGAATAATTAAGTTTTAGGGTTTATAGGAAGTTTTAGATCTGATTGTCTACTTGCAAATACTTTATATGTGAGTACTCGATAATTTAATTCTTATCTTGGCTTTTCAGGTCCTATCTTTCAAACTAAATGTAGGGCATTTCCCTCATTTGGCTGATTTGGTCACCAGAATTAACTACAACTATTTCTATATGTCTGCTAATGGAAATTTAATGACCGCCTCTGGCCCTGGAAGTGTTACTTCAAGATTGGGGAAAGCCTCTGGGTAGAATTGTTCAATCTAGAAGGTGAATTGTCTTGAAATTTGTCTTAATATCAGAATACATCGATGCCTGCTTTAATGGTCTTTGAGATCAGTGAAGGGCAGAAAAATTTGAAGGTTGTCTGTTACTTGTGTGCCTGCAATTGCAGGGCGCTTTTGTGGCAGAATGCATGAGTGCACAGAGTAAGTTGTATCGAGTATTGTCTATTTTTTTGTATATGAAACCACGGAGGATAGGTAATCCTAATCCCTGTATATGATTATTAATGTTAAAGCCTGTACTAGTTTTTTTTCCTCCTTTTTTACTTTTGCACAGTATTACAATATTAGTCCATGCCTAGAGTGGAATCGTGCGCTTGAGCTTTTATTATTCTACTTAACTCTGGCTTCTCACTTTCAACTACCAATAAATTAATTTATTCATACAATAGCTTGTTTGGCATGCCATATTAGATGTGGTAATAAATCTAAAAGTCTGTTTCATTAGTGGGAGTGAAGAGGGGGAGATTATTTTAAAATTTAATTTAGTTAATTTGTTTTGTAGGAAAGAGAAAATATTAGCTTGAAGTGCAGATTTGGAGAGAAGCTACTTATTTAAATATCTTTTTTATGTGACATTGAATATTAGATGGGTATTTCTTCAAAAAAATGCATTTTTCCTCCATTAAAATTTCTACATTCATTGAACCAAAAACAAAATTCTTCTTCCTTGAACCTAACCACAGACGACTGTATCGTTAAGCAAAACCTTATTAGTTGGGAATAATTTCACTCTTAACGATGTGACACTAAATAATGAGTACTATTTAAGATTTATCAGTGCTTACTAAGGAGAGGCGAGTGTACTGGAGTCAGCTAGTCTAGTGTCCTTGCAAGTTTGATTACTTTAGAATTTTCTCCCGTAAAAGGATGATTTGGTTTCTAGTTTATGAACTAGCTATGAAAGTCAAGTGCTATTCAAACATATGTCCAAAATATCTTTGCTAAAACCCAGTGCTAGAAGACGCAATACATACTGTGCAAAGATGACAACTGTCGAAAAAAATTTATTCACGACGGGCATCACGGCTGGCTTCATCTGAAACAAGTGGTCCAGTCTTTTCGAAAGGGCGTCCCCAAAATCAAAACCTCCGAATCCCATTTGCCATAAAACTGTAAGAAACAGTTCTGATATTGAATGAGCAACAATGATTCGGTAGTACAACTACAAATGTTGATCACGATTATCCACACAAAAGATCGTTGGCCATTATAACCCTCAGTACTCATGATGCTCTAAAAGGACACATGATGATACTAATCTCTGGATTCTTTAGACCAATGATTGCTGCATACAATAAGTGTAGTAAATAATAATAATAAATTGAAAAATGCTCCAAAAGTAGTTTTGTTATACTATAATTGGTTTCAAAATTATTTTACTGGCTAAACTAAGCAAACAGAAAAAGTAATTCAAAAATGGATGATAATATTTGTCTCACTTCTTAGGATGGAATATAGCATAGGAAAAGAGGGGGGGAAAATAAAAAATTGCAAGGGATCTGTTGAGAAGGGAGACAGTTTTAAAAGGTGTAATAGAAATTTTAATGAATAGAAAATAAACTATTAATTACGAATTTATTTTAAATGTCAAATATAGTGTTCTTTGATAAACACAAAAATTTCATATAAAAGAAAAAACGAATCATAAAAAAGAACATATAGTCTTAGTGAAATGATTTTTGGATATCAAAATTTTGATGTTAAATAATGTTTAATTGATAAACAAAAACCAAGATATTACATACATTGTTTGTATTTTAAAGCTCAAATAAAACAATATTATTAGTCATATAATGAGCAAAAGTTTGATATGATTAACAAAACTAATCTAGAGAGACTTGTGACAGGCAAGAAAAGGTGGATGTGAAGGATCGTAGCACTTTGTTATTGGAATTAATAAAAAAAAGTGTTTATAGTTTCTACTTTCTACCGTATTGTTAAGGTTATTCCCTCATGGGTTCATACAGTACCCAGACTCCTGAAAAGGTTCTTTGATGTTATTTTGAAAAGGGCTTCTCGATAAAAGGGTATTCACTTTACTCTTAAAAGATTCCATTTTTCTGATTATTTTTTTGCCTTTCCTTTCGTCCTTTTACTGTCCCTCGGGGTTCCTCAACTCAAATAATTTTAACGCTAGTACCATAACCCTTCCAACCATTCACATCCTTACATTTTCCTAATACTAAAATCAAAACAATCAATACTACTACTAGTAATAGGAATAGCTAGAACCAAAAATAATTATAAAAAAATAAAAATGTGTTAGCAGTAGTAAGTGTCACCTAGCCCTTTAACTAACTAGTTAGGGGTTTTATATGTGACTTTTGTGTAGCGAGAAAATCAGATTAAGAGGATAATCTATTTTATATGTCCATCAAATATTAATCACTACTAAATAGTGGTAGATAATTTGTAGTTTGTAGTATAACATAGTTATAAAAATAATAAATAAATAAATAAATAAAAATGGAAAAATCCTCAACACTTTCTCACTCATTGAGCAGAAGTAGATATCTCTCTCCCCTTATCTATCTGCAACAATATAAATGAACCTTTTGCAAAGAGAATTTCAGAATGAGAATGTCTCATATTCACACCAACATCTTAACAAACATCCAAGTAAGTATAGCAGCATAACATTATTTTACATTCTCCCACCAACATCATCATCAATGCCAATGTATGAACAACAGCCTCCTCCATTAACAGTGGAGCAACAATCCTACAATGGTGCATCAGAACATGACTCCATTGGTCCTGTAATTGGAGTTCTTATTGTGATAATTGTGTTGGGCATAATTGCAGTGATGATTGGAAGATTGTGTTCAGGAAGAAGAATCATGGGTCATGGCCAATATGATATAGAAAGCTGGGCAGAGAGAAAATGTTCTACTTGTATCGATGGAAGAATTAATCTTTCGATACCTATGAGGGCTAGTGAGTCTAGCACTACCTCACTTCCTACAACACCGATTAATACTCGTCAAGAAGCTGAACAATCTTCTCAGAACACACCACCTAATAACACTTGATTTAGTTTCTGTCTGTAACTGTTTAGTCACAATTTCATAACTTATTTCAATATTTGCCTGCTCTGTTATTTGTTTCAATTTTCGTTTTATTTTTCTAGTCCAATTCAATTATCCTTATCAAGTTATCATCAAAACTGTACTTTCTCCTAAATTGCTATTTTGCTCCCCTTATATGCATTATTAAACAATACTATTGTACACCCCTTACATACATAAACCGATAATAATAATAATAATAATAATAATAATAATAATAATAATAATAATAATTTATAAATAAAAGTAAAATGACCTTAATTCCGATACAACATTTTAGAATGCGAAAAAGACAAGCAAAAAAACAAAAGAAGAGTAAATGGATTTATTTAAACATAAAGAATAAGGTATCTTGGAAGTTGAAACTAGGAAATATGCAAATAAATGTTTCACCAAAAGAGAAGCATGGTAGAGGAGAAAGGACCCCACGCCTCGTCAATTATCATGCTGCTGGGACACGCTTCTATCACTCACATTACCAATTGCTCCTTTGGCTCTAAGATTTCTTAACCCAAACAAAAACCTTTTCTTCCTTTCATTCTTATCTAATTTTTAAAATTAGTTTCAAAAATGTTAAACTAAATTAAAAAATAAACTTATAATAAATAATAGACTATATAGTATTTTTAAATTAGATTAGACTCAAATTTAACGTAGTCTATATTCTCATTCTCAACTCCTACTGAGATGTAAGTTGTTAGGATTTGAATCCTAATAGCTAGCGGCGTAGCCAGAAATTTGAAGCAGGAGAAGCCAATTTATAGTTTATGTATTATTATTTATAGTTTTCATGTTACAGTATTAGTAATATATATTCTGTACTTGTTCCAAAGAAAATGGGTTGTTGTAAAAGTTATCTAAAGGCATATAAGAAAAATCAGACATTTTTTTATATTAATATACTTTTTTATATTTTTATTTTTAAAATGTCCAGCTTCTTTTTTTCAAGTGAGAAGTAGTTTCTCCGAAAAGCGATTAAATGAAGAAATAATTTTTAAACTGCTATACGATATCGTTTCCTTAACATTTTTTTTTAACATTTATTATAATAGTTAAAATAATTATTAAAAAATAAAAATATTAATAATAAACTAAAATTAAAAAAAAATACATTAATAAATTATAAATTAATTTTATATTTTAATTATTATAATTATAATTTAAAATTATTATAATTAAAATAATTAAGTTATATTATAAATTTAAAAAAATATATTAAAATTAAAATAAATAAATAAATAAATAAAATTAATCTATCCTAACTGATTTCGATTCACCATCTCATCTGAAGAGCATCAATTTAGATACTCAACAACAATCAAGTAAATTTGCTCACTTGTTCGTTAACGAAGTCTCAGATGACACTCTTGCAATTGGAATGAAGTTTCAAAACAAAAATTTTGATACTTACATGCAATCAAACGTTATTATTTAAAACGATCACTTAATTTTGTGGTACAAAAATCAAATTTAGAAAGATATGTTATTTATTGTTCAAGTCTAAATTGTTTGTTTAAATGTAGAACTTCAAAACGCAAAAAGAGTGACTTATGGGGTGATTTCTAAATTTGATGTGTCTCGTACATGCACAAATTCTAGCAAATTAAATGTGTCTCATCTTTGTTTTGAAATTTTATTCTAACGGTAAGAGTTTCATCTACGGTTGAGACTTCGTTAATGAACAAGTGATCAAATTCACTTGATTGTTGCTGTTGAGTATTTAAATTAATGCTCTTTTTTAAAAAAAAATTATAATATAATTTAATTATTTTAATTATAATTATTTATTGTAATAATACTAATAATTAAAATATAAAATTAATTTATAATTTATTAATATATTTTATGTTAATTTATTATTAGTTTTTTTATTTTTAAAAAATAATTTTAACTATTATAACAAATGTTTAAAAAAAAAGTTACCTACAAGTCATTTCCTAAATAAGCGACCTCAGCAGCTTAAAAAATCATTCATTCAATTTCGGAGAAGTAACTTTCTATTTTTTATTTTTTAAAATAGAACATTTATGTAAATACTTTTTAAAACAAGGTATTTCAGCAATTAAAAAATATAATAGTGTTTTTGTAGCTTAAATGAAATACCAGCTATAAATTTGATTGCCATTGATGTCAAAAAAAAAAATTGGTCAGCATGGTATGCTCTACCTTATTGTTAGAATTTTGTCACGTGAATTTAATTAGGGTTGCACATCCAACCAAATTGCATCCATATTCATAATCAATTTTTAAAAATAAGATATTTATGGTTTGATTTACTTTTTAAAAACCATTTTTCAATTTTAAAAAATAAAAAATAAAAAAATAAATAAAAAAAAAACTCTTGTTAAACTATTTTATAATAGTAGTTTTGAAAGCAGATTTTTATATTTTAGTTTTAGAAAGTAAAAAAGCAAAACAGCTTAAATAAATTTTGTTTTTTAAAATGCGGAAAGTAGATATTTTTATGAATAGTCTTTACATAATTATAAAATATATATATATATATATTTAAACATCACTTTTACACGCACACAATTTTTTTAATAAAGTAACCATATATTTTTGTACAAAGTTTTTCTTTTCACTTTCATATATTCTAAATTATTTATAATTAATAATGATATCAATTCTAAAAATTACTTAAAAAATAAATTAATCATAATTTTTCATTGCCTTTATTCAACCTCTCAATATCTACGCAATATTAATACACATAAACGTATGTGAATTAAGATTGTGTAATCAATGAAGTTTGAAAATTGCGCAATTTACGTGAACTACATTTCATATAGGTTTACGTGAATTCAATTCACATAGATTTACTAGATTTCAGTTCACGTTAACGTACGTGAAATTGAGTTCAAATATATGTTAAGCAAAATCTTGAAAATTTGATGAACGCAGTATAATATGTTTTTCTAAAATCAGTCAGTTTATTATGCTTGTTTCATGTATGCAAAAATGTCAAAGCGAAGTGCAAGATGACTGTTTTTCCAAAAAAAAAAAAAAATAGGTGCAAATAATGAAGGCATGAAATGCTCTTGTTTACAGTTATGATGAGCCTCAATACTACATGAATTTCGCTAACTTTGAAGGAATTTGAAATGACTCTTTTGTATTTAATGATTATGTACATGACAATTGGTTAATTCCTCACAAAAAAAGATTTGTTGAAGCGTGGACAAATAAAATTATGCATTTTGGAAACACTACAACACAAAGGGTTGAGTTAGCGTACTAGAGTTTGAAACGAATATTACAAGATATTATTGGTGATATATGTAGTGTTTAGAAAACAATCAATTAACACTCAAGATTACATTAACATTGAAGAATGCACCGGTAATGAAAGCTATTGGTGTCACTATGCCACCTCTCTACGAATGTAGAAATGATCCATTTGTCGATCATTTTGTAGTTGCATTTTAGTAAAGAATACAATCTTGACCTTTTAACCCCAATTGCTCAACCTCTTTGGACTCAATAACAATTTCTTTTAATTTTTTTTATCATTGCTTAACACCTTTAATCATTTGCGATCTTGAAATTAATTAAGTGAAAAAATAAAAGTTAAAAAAATATAATTTAACTTAATTTGATTGAGAAAATTACCACACCATTCTAGAGTCAAGTCGCCACATGATCGTCGAATGTCCTAACGACATAACTATCAATCGGACCACCAGTATATCCATCATCTTGTGGAGGTTCATCTATATCAGCTGGTTGAGCTTCAGGTTAGGCTTCCAATTAAGATTTAGGTTGGGATTCTTCTTGTTGCTGTTGTACTTGTCGTCGTTGTACCCTTGCAGAAACAGTTGGTCTAACACGACGACCCTCCACATTATAAGTGTCATCATTAAGTATAACATGGTATTCTCTATCAGTAAACATGGTGTGCACCATATATGCAAAACAAAAATCGTAAAAAAAAATGTAAACAATAAGCCTACATGAATTTAGTTCACGTACGCGAACTCAGTTCACGTACGCGAACTCAGTTTACGTACGTAAACTCGTTTCAATTTTTAAATTTGACGTGAACTAAGTTTACGTACACGTACACGAACTCAGTTCACGTACGTGCTATTATTACATATTACATGAACTCAGATCATGTAAACAGTACATGAACTTGTACGTTAGTGGGTTTTGAAAACTGACTCACGTACATGAACTCAATTATTGCATTCATAAACAGATAAAACAAAACAACAAAACACAAACAAACACAACAAAAATAAAGGTTGATTATTACTTACTTGATTCGCAATAGTTATGGTAACTTGATGAACTTGGTTGATGATTATTGATGAAGATGGTTGATCATGATTGATGAAGATATTGAAGATGATTTGATAAGGATTGAACAAAATGAAAAAGATGAACAAAGTGTTGAATTAAGATGATAAATACAAAATGAAGAGGAAGAAGATGAGTTATGTTAACGAGGAAAAAAAAGATTAAAATAAAAGGAAGTGTATTTTGAATATTTTAATTTATTTTTAACATTTGAGGGGTGTGGATAGTAATTTAAGGGGTGTTGGTAGCAATAGTGATTTTGTTTCTCAAAATATGAAAAGTAGATCATTTTCATTAAGGCTATTTAGGTATTTATAACAAAATATTTTTATGTTTTTTTTAAATGTCACTTTTACACCCACCATAATATGAGTTGCTTTTGTTCTTTATTTGCAATAAAAGTGGCACTTGGAATTCCAAACCACACATTTTTTTTTAATAAAGTAACCATACATTTTTATACTATACAAAGTTTTCCTTTTTACTTTCATATATTTTAAATTAGTTATAATTAATAATATACCAATTTTAAAAATTACTTAAAAAATAAATTAATCAGAATTTTTCATTATCAATATTTAAAATATATAAAATAATAAACGTATGGTAAAAGGATCAACTAAAATAATTTTGTAAAAAAATTCAATTAGTTAAACTTAAAATGGAAATGCATGCATTCTTTTATTAAAAAAACACTTGCATTCTTGAAAAAAAATTACATTGTCTAATTTTTAGTTTTAAAAACACAATTTAAAAATAAATTTATCAAATACATAATTTTATTTTCTTATCTCAAGAAC
>JBBPBT010000685.1:12787628-12799871 GCA_037974875.1 Cicer bijugum
AAAGTTAGTTTTGTGGTTGGGATCAAAGAATTAACGGATTAAAATGATAAAGAGGTTATGGTTTGACTCTCACCCTTAGCACAATTTTAACAATACTAATACAACATTGATTGTTCAAAAAAAAAAAAACTTACTATTAGAGGTTTTTTAATATTTGATAAATATAGCAACATATTTATAGAATTTTCTTTTTGAAAATTTAGACTAGAATATGTGCATTATTGTGTTTACACATTTCATTTCATTTAGAGATTTTAATACTTTTTCGTCGCCCATTATTTTTGACTTTATGAATATTATTTAATTATTCAACAATTTTAATATTTTTACCTTTTATTATTATATATTTTATTATTTTGACTTATATTGATACTTTTTTGTAGGATATATTTTTGCTAAATTTGGAATAGAATATATTATTGTTTTGTAGATATTTGAGGTAGATATTTTCTTTTATTTTTTATTTGTCCATTTATGCATGAATTTATCAATATTTATTGATTAAATCATCAGAAAATTTTAAAAATTTGGTTGATTGTTGTTAGAGTTTTTTCTTATATCTAATAAATGGAGCATAATCATTTCACACTTGTGTCAAACTAAAAGCTTTACATCAAATTGTGACCCTTCGATCTCATCTAATCTAATGATCCATCTTAATTCACTTAATGTCCATGTGAACCTCTCACTTACAATTACAAACCTTCATGTTCAACGCTCGCTAACTGTCATCACGAAAATAAGGATTCTAACAATCTATGCCTCTTCCTCGCAATAAATGTGGAATTTTGCTACCTTTGTTTCTGCGTGTGATGCTACAAAAACCACACACTCTAGTATATTATCAAGATGAGTTTGCAACTAAAAATATTCTTCGCAAGGCATTATGTCCCACACTAATTGTTAGATAGCTTGTAATTCAAGTAAGATATTAGTTGTATATGATAACTAATTAATTAATTATTTGATTAGTTAGTTAGTTAGAATAAATGAGAATAAAATCATGTATAAATAACATAGTCTATTCCATCAATGAAGTAATTCATTCATTCAAATACCAAGCACTTTCGTGTTTTCTTGCAATCCAAGCAAAAACTTGAAAAACTAACAATTGATATTTAGAGTAAGGTTCATTGATTCAAAATAAAAAGCGCCAAACATGAGTGGAATGCGAGGATCGAGTTTACAAGTGAAGTGAGGATGAGTTCAAGTGCAAACAATTAAATTTTGGCTTAATTTCACTTTTGGTCCCCTTATTATAGGTGAAAATTGAAAGTAGGAATTTGAGGTCAAATCATGATGAATTGTCATTTTTTTAATGACGTGTCAATAAAAAAGATGACGTGACATACGCTTACGTGGAATAAACTCATTATTATATTATTTCTGATTAAAAAATATAATTTATATTTTTAAAAATCATTTTTATAATTGTGACAATATTTTTAAAAATACCAAAAGTTTTAAACACCAAAAAAAATAATAAACAATAAAAATATATATATATAAAAAAAAATAACCCTCACGTTTTTAACACCAAAAAACAAAACTATGTGGCATTTCAACAAACACTTAGAGTTCATCTTAAAAGCTAAAGCATACTTGAAGGTCTAAAAGAAGTGGCACATGAGTCTCTTCCATTTTAGCAGCAAGTGACAAACAAGAAACAGCAGTAAGCTGTGTCATCCATGGCTTATCCTTTCGAAACTTCAAACTAGTGATGAATCTATCAAAGTAGTTCACAGCAAGAACAGTGGTCAAAGCAGAAAATCCATAGTGTGAACAAACTCTAGAAACCCAGTTCACGGCTTCAACACGAGAATCTTCCAAAGATCCATCAACAACAATGAGATTATTATTATCATCAAGAGAAGAAAACAAATGGGTCTGTTTTTCTTTCGAGATTAACGAAACGAGTTCATCGTGTTTCCAGAAAAGATCATTGTCAAGTAAAATCGAGGGTAAAGATTGGAACTTTTTAGTAGATGGGTCGTTAGTATTGGTTTCGGAATCGGTCACGTTTGCATCGAAATCGTCTTTGAAGTTGTTTTGTTCTTCACAGAGAAGGGCATCGAGGAAGGAAGGAGAGTGTTGTTGTTGTTGTTGTTCTCTGAGAGCCATCTTCTAGGAAGAAGATGAAGAGAAATGGTATCTTCATTATACCCGAGGGAGAGAAAGCAGAGCCATTTTCAACTCTGCCATGAATTTCTCTCACTAGGATAGCAGAGAGATATGAATTGATGTGATTACTGTGTATAATTTTAGGGTTCATAATAATTTTAAGGTTTTGATTTTGATTTGTTCGTGAATGATTTTACGTGTTTTTTTTTAATTTAATTTTAACAATTTAATTGTATTTTTAAAAATATTGTCACAATTATAAAAATAATTTTTAAAAATATAAATTATATTTTTTAATTAGAAATAATATAATAATGAGTTTATAAAAATAATATAATAAATTATATTTTTTATTTCACGTAAGTGTATGCCACGTCATCTTTTTTATTGACACGTAATTAAAAAAATGACAACTCATCATGATTTGACTTCAAATTTTGTTTGGGGACTAAAACTGGGGACACACAAAATGGGAGTACTACTTTCAATTTTCACCTATAATAGGGGGATCAAAAGTGCAATTAAGCCTTAAATTTTTTTAGTCCATATGCCACATTTTGATAAAAGAGATTGGGATAGATGGAGAGTGCAAATTCATGCATTGTTTGGATTTCAAAAAGTGTTAGAAATCATAGAAAATGGCTTTAAATATCTGGGAGCAAATTCAACAGAGGAGCAGACATCTAGTTTTAGAGAAAACAAGAAGAAAGATTGTAAGGCTACATTCATTCTTCACC
Organism: Cicer bijugum; assembly: GCA_037974875.1. Classification (NCBI taxonomy): domain Eukaryota; kingdom Viridiplantae; phylum Streptophyta; class Magnoliopsida; order Fabales; family Fabaceae; genus Cicer; species Cicer bijugum. The sequence goes on from JBBPBT010000685.1 coordinate 12,790,487, forward strand.
AATGCCTTGATACTGCAAATTTTTACAAGATATTTGATGCAAGAAGTGCAAAAGAAACACAAGATATTCTTGAGAAATGTTATTTAGGAGGCACCAAGGTCAAGAAGGTGAAGTTGCAAAACCTACATAAACAATTCAATTTGATGTAGATGGAGGAACAAGAGAAAGTGTCAGATCCAATCTCAAGACTGTAGAGTATTACAAATCAAATGGTTGACTGTGGTGAGAAGCTGAATGGACATAAATTGTGTGAAAAGATCTTAAGATCCTTGCATCCTAGTTTTGATTACATTGTATGTGTCATTGAAGAATTCAAAGATATTTTGACATTGAGTCTTGAAGAGTTGTACATAACTTTAGAGGCAAGACCATTAAGATTAGACGAAAGGAATGAAGTGCAACCTGTGAATCATGCACCAACAACGCAACTCCACAAGAAGGGAGAACAAAAAAAGAAGTGGAAGAAGAACAAATTCAAGAAATTTGAGAACAAGTATGAGTCATCATGAAAGGGAGGAAGTAAATCAAAAGGAAAATAAAAAACATAGACAAGAAGAAGGTGCAAAGTTATAATTATGAGAAGTTTTGACATTTTGCCAATGAATGTTGGGCTGGAAAAGGAAAACAGAAAAAGAAAGATAATGATGAGGCATATGCTACTCAAGAAGATAATTCAGACTTAAACAAAACTTTGTTGATGGCTACCACGAATGAATAAACCTCTCAGTCCCAATTCTAGTTTTTTGATACTGGATGCTCCAATCTCATGAAAAGTCACAAAGAATGATTGGTGGATATTGATACATTTAGAAGAAGCAAAATCAAGTTTGCTAATGACAAAATCTTAGAAGTTGAAGGAGTTGGCAACATGATGATCAAAAGAAGAAATGGCAAAACAACGATAATTGAAAATGCGATGTATGTGCCAAGAATGAAAAACAACTTGTTGAGCATAGGCCAACTAACTCAAAAAGGATTTCAGGTGATTATGAAGGATGATGTCCTAGGAATATATGGTGGACAAAAGAAGATGAGAATAATGGCCCCTCTCCCTAAGAACAAAATCTTTGTCATAAATATACAAGTTGCAAATATCAAATATTTGAAGGCAGTGAGTTCAGTTGAGGATAACTGGTTGTGGCATTCTTGATTTGGCCATCTTAACTTCAGGAGCTAGTAACAGCTAGGAACAAAGAAAATGGAAAGTGAGAGTCCTATGATTGATGTCCCTAATAAGATGTATGAAGTGTGGATGACATGAGAACAATTAAGAAACTCCTTCAAATCCCAAGTTCAAGCAAGAGCAAAGAACTTCCTTGAAGTGATTCATAGTGACATTTGTGGACCATTCGAGGTACCTTAATAGGAGGTAATAAGTATTTCATAACTTTTGTTGATGAATTCAGTAAAATGTTTTCGGTTTATTTGATAAAGACCAAAGATGAAGAATTAAAAGCATTCAAAAATTTCAAAATGAAAGTGGACAAACAAAGTGAAGAAATTATCAAAGTGTTAAGGACCGATAAAGGTGGTGAGTATACATCACATGGATTGAACATAAGGTAACAACTCCTTTCTCACCTCAAAATAATGGATTGACTGAAAGAAGAAATAAAACTATATTAGGCACGACTAAAAGTATGCTAAAGGAAAATGGATTTCCACACAAATTCTAGGTGAGGCTCCATCAACGAGTGTCCAACAAAGAAGTTGCCATAGGAAGCCTGGAGTGGAAAGAAACCAACATTAAAACACTTGAGAACATTTGGTGCTTTATGCTTCAAGCATGTGTCAGGCTAAAAGAGAAAGAAACTGTAGGACAAAAATGAATTTATGATACTAGTATAATATCGTCAAACTGGTGCATACAAGTTGTATGATCCTACTAGAGGCAAGGTTGTAGTTAGCAGATATGTGAGGATAATTAAACATGAAAATTGGGATTGGAAACAGAAAGCCTACAACAGCTAACACTGAATACAAAATGTCGGTAGACAACATTGGGATTGAAATAGGAGACTAGAAACTCCAGCTAACCTACACAGATTCCTTTAACAATACTAAATGATCACCAGACTAGTGATGACAAAGTTAAGAAAGATAGAAACACAACCACCAACACATTTAAAGAATTTGAAGTATACAATAACAATAAAATTGACAAAAGTGGAGATCTGGTTTACTTTGCTCTATTTGCAAACACAAAACCTGTGAGTGTTGAAGAATTTATGAAAAGGGGATCTTGCAAGAAGGCAATGATAGAGAAATCAATGCAATTGAGAAAAATCAAACTTGGTACTTAACTAACATACCTCCAAAACATAAGTAGATTGGAGTAAAATGGGTCTACAAAATCAAGTTGAATACTGAGGGAACAATTGCTAAATAGAAAGCTAGATTGGTTTGCCAAAATATTTCTACAAAGGGTAGATATAGAGTTTTCTAAAGTGTTTGCTCCAGTGGCCAGAATTGAGGCAATCATACTAGCAATAGCACTGGCCTGCGCCAGAGGCTGACTGATGTGCCAGCTTAATGTAAAATCTGCATTTCTGCAAGAATTATTGGAAGAAGAAATGTACGTCTCTCAACCACCAGAATTGATGATTAAGAGAAAGGAGGAAAAATAGTTCATATTAAGAAATGCTCGTTATGGTTTGAAGCAAACCCCAAGAGCTTGAAACAAAATAATTAACTCATTCCTAATTAGCAATGGCTTCATCAAGTGCACAATAGAATTTAGAGTTTATGTGAATCATCATATACTGAATGGAGGTCATGCAATGATCCTACTTTTCCTATATGTTGATGACTTGCCGGTAACTAGCAGCAACATGAAGGCAATTGAAGAATTTAAAGAAATCATGACAAATGAGTTTGAAATGTCAGATCTAGGAAAGCTGTGCTATTTCATGGGAATGGAATTTACTGAGACAAAAGGAAGGATGTTGATGGATAAGATGAAATGTGTTGGAGAAATTCTAAGAAGATGTGTATAACTTGGTTGCCTGCAACCCTATTGTCACTCTAATTGAAGTCAAAGCAAAGCTAGGGAAAAAAATTAAAGAAGAGCTAGTTGACACTACTCTATGTAAGCAAGTTATTTCCTAAGATATATATGCAACACAAGACTTGATATTTGTTATAGTGTGGATGTTATTAGCAGATTCATGGAGCATGGAGTATGGAATCTTGTTTGCAACAGAACTAAAGAAGGAAAATCGAGACTTGGTAGGATATTCATATTCTAATCGGTGTGGAGATAACAATGATAGAAAAAGCACATCATGCTATGTATCAAAATTCATGAAACCTTCAACAACATGGAGCTTAAAGAAGCAACCAGTCAGTGCATTGTCATGGTGTGAAGGTGAATACATTGTTGATAGCTATACAACATCTAGAAGTCAGTGTTGGATCTTTTCTTGGGGGTATGATGCAAATCTTGAACAAGAAGAAAATGAAATTGATGATAATGAATATTGCACAAATAAATTCCGAAGTGTGTGTATCACACTAAGTTTTATGTTCGATTTGCCCCTACCAATCTATATATATATATATATATATATATGATGCAAATAGGTTAACTGTCGAATTCCCTTAAAGATACTTTGGAATCCTTGAAGTGAATTGCACATTCACATCAAACATATCGATCAATGGTAGTTTACAGAATAAAGTTCCTTCATTTACTTTCGTGCACTAGAGAAAAGAAAAAATGAGTCATAAATATTTTTGGCAGAAGTTTGACTCATGTAACGTTAAATTTGTCTTCTTCTTTATGCTTCTAAAGTGTCTCTTTTTATAGAGAAACTCATACTAATTGGTGAAAGAAAACAATTCTTCAAAAAAATTATTACCATTGATAACTTAACATGTGTATTAATTTGATGGCTAACAGATGCATCAAACCCAAACATTGTCACCATTTAACCAAATGATACATTAAGTTATTTAACTCATAAAGAATTTCAAATGTGTTTTGGAAATTCCCCTCACAGTCAGAACTTTTATGACGACAATTGGCAAAATATTGACTTCAGATCATACTCATATATAGGAGTGAGAATAGGCCAGACCAGACTTTGAAAGATCTTAACTTGGCCTACAATTTATTTTTTAGGCCTAAGCCTAACATACGAACTATCATATGCTTTTTTTTCGGCACGACTTGACATTTTTAAAAGTTTGACCTGACCTAGAAGCCTTTTTAAAAATCTTATTCACATTAAAATATTTAAATGTTCTACTCATACCACATGATGCTCTCCACATACCAATATCAATGTACGTATCTATAGATATCAAACAAAAAATAATTTTTCTAACAAAATAATTTAAAAAAAATCTAAAACAAACTTCCTTTAAACCCTAAAAAATAATTTTTGGTTTCAAATAATAATTTTTTTTTCTAAAACAAACACATCCATTATTATCTTTGAAACAAATATAGAACGACTACCGAGTGATTGATTAATTGAACGATTACCGAATATAAAACGACTACCAACTATAAAATTGCTACCGAATATGAAATGACTACTTAATATGGAATGATTATTGAGTGATTGTCTAATTGATAGAATTTAAAATAGGAAATAATATTATTAATATAATAATAAAAAATAGTATTAATAAATAATAAAATGCATATAGGTCGACATGCCAAGCCTAATAGGTTTTTTTATAAGTCTAGATCTGACCTATTTAGATAAATAAACTTTAAAAACAACATAAGCCTAGTCTTTTTATTAAATATGTCACATTATAAATAGGTCAGACCATAGGCCTCTCGCAAATGATGTTCTCTAGATATCAATATCAATATACATATCTATATATATTAAACAAAAAATAATTTTTCTAACAATAATTTTTAAAAAATATGAAACAAACATCCTTTAAACCCTAAAAAATAATTTTTGGTTTCAAATAATAAATTTTATTCTAAAACAAACACATCCATTATTACCTCTTAAACAAATATGGAACGACTACCTAGTGATTGATTAATTGAACGATCACCGAATATGAAACGACTACCAACTATAAAATCGTTACTGAATATGGAACGACTACTTAATATGAAATGATAATTGAGCGATTGTCTAATTGATAGAATTTAAAATAGGAAATAATATTATTAATATAATAATAAAAAAATAGTATTAATAAATAATAAAATGCATATAGGCTAGCATGTCAAGTCTAATAGGTTTTTTTTTTTTTTTTTTATAAATATAGACTTTAAAAACAGATTGCGCCTAATCTTTTTAGTAAATATGTCAGATCATAAATAGATCAGACATAGATCTCTCGCGGATGGTCTAACCTATTATCATCCCTACACATATATATCTAATTTAAATGGGTTATTTGAATAACACAAATATGTATGTATATATATATATATATATTTCATAAGAAGAAAAAAATACAAATATTAAGTTTTCATTGTAAAAAGAAATGAACGAAATAATTGAAGAAGCATTCTCGTGAAATTTGAAATCGTTAGGGATGACAATTAGACCCAGACCCAATGGGTACACGCAAAAAAAACCCACAATGGATAAAGTAAAAACCCGCATAACGGGCATGAGCACGGGGACGGGTAATTACCCGCTAAATTAAACGGTATGGATGTGGGTATGGTACTATAGTACCCACCTCGTCCCGCACCCGCACTTATATAAATATATTATTTATTTATTTATTATATTAATATTTAGTTTAATTAATTGTTTTCCTTTATGTTTTAATATCTATTAATATCATTGGACCATTATAATATTTATAATCAAATCAAAAGATAAACATTTGCAAACTTTTTAAGAATTTGTTTACGATGAATAGTTAAATAATTGTGTCTTCATAACTAAGAGTTATATTTTATTAATCGTGTCTTTATAATTATACTTGCAACTTCTTATAAATTATTTTTACTGATCTCAAATAATATTGTCATAAGAGTTGTAACTTCATACCTTACCCAAACCCTACCCATTGTCATCCATAAAATAAGAAAACTAATAAAGGTATGGCCATTTTTCAAACGATTGTTTTGGTGTTGGTTTCACTTAAATTGGACTTACGGTAAAGAAGAACAATGCAAAATGATTAATTTGATAAACAGAGAACTCGAATATTTTAGAGAGAAATTGATATAGTTAAAAATTTGAGAAATTGAGTTTGTTTGACTAACTAGAGCATTATTGTGTTTTCTCTCCCTTCTACGGAGACGGCGGTAAGTAGCTCCTTTTATTTGAATTCACATATATGAGTCAAGTCCATTGGTCCCCTTATTTATTTTATGTATTACTATTATTATTTTTATTTTACTAGAACAAACTTAATAGTTACTTAATCTATCCTTTTATTTTACTATAATAAAATATAGTTGTTAGGGTTTAGGGTTCAAGATTCAGAGTAAAGAGTTTAAGGGTTATGGTTTACGGTTTATGATTTAGAGTTTATGGTTTAGTATTTAGGATTTAGGGTTCAGGGTTAAATATTTAGGGTTATCTTCATTACAAATTCTAACTACTACATGAAGATAATAATAACATTTAGTAAAACAGTGTTGTCTAATAATTATGTAATTAGTACTTTATTTGACAACTCTATTTTTTTAAATATTATTACTATCTTCGTTTTATAGTTTTAATTCATAACAATTAGTGTGTTAGTGTACATGATTTGATATTAAGAGTTTAGGGTTCAAGGTTTAAGTATATTATTTAGGGTTTAGGGTTCGGGGTTTAAGGTCATCTTTGTTGCGAAGTATAATTTCAAAAGAAAGATAATAATAAAATCTAATAATATAAAGTTATCAAGTAAAAATATAATTATTATTTATTTGAGAATAATATTTTATTATATGTTATTAGTTTCTTCGGTAAGGAAAACAAATACAAAACGAAGATCATAATAATATTTAATAAAATAGAGTTGTCACATAAAGTAATAATTATAGATTTATTTGACAACTCAATTTTGTATATTTGAATAATTTTTAAATTTAATCATAAAATAATATTTATTTATTGATTTATTTTAGTTAAAGTGTGGGTAATGGGTATAAACACGGATATGAGCATTTTTTTAAACTGCGGGTATGAGTATGGATACGGATACTATAGTATCCTACCCATTGTCATCCCTAGAAATTTCTAGTCATGATTAAATGACTTAATAAAAGCTTTTAGATTAAATGAGATTGAATAATCACGATTTGATGTCAAACTAAATGTTTGACATTGATGTCAAATGATCGATTGTCTTAATAAATATCATACAGTATATTTAAATATAGTTTCCCTCAATTTAAAATAAAATCTGCCGATTATTCTGTATACATAGTATACGTAGATTTTTCCTTATGTTTTTCATTTTTTAAATTACTTATGAAGTTCAATATATTAATTTATTAAATAAATAATTCTAACCATTTTTCTTTGTTGTTATACATTTTCTTTTGACAAATATACTTGACATTTGGAAAATATATATTTTTCCTTATTTTAATATAGAATATGCTCATCATTATATAAATTGCTTATTCTTATATTTTCTTAAATTTGGATGTAACTCATTATTTATAAAATTTCAATTACTTTATTGATTAAATAATTCAAAAATTTAAACATTGATTTTTTGTTATTAGATGTTTCTTATATTTGACAAAAATAGCATCAAATTCATAAAATGTGTTTTTTCTAAACTTTGAATATAATATGTCTATTATTTGGTGTGGAAATTCTACGTAAATATTTTATTGTATTTTTATACGTTTGTTATTTATGAATTTCTAAATTTGTTTGTTTTTTGACAAATTTCTAAATATTGTAAAATTAAAGAATTCAAATAATCTTAATAGAATATAGTCATTATTATATGTGCATATTATATATTGAAAATGTTAATGCATTTTTCACTTACCTATTATTCATGAATTATTTAATATTAATTATATAATTTTAATATCTTAAAAATTTGGTTGCATGTTATTAAAGATTTTTCTTATTTTGACAAAATTGTATTGGTCAAATATTAATTAACTTCCGACCAAGTTTTGGATTACAAGAGTTTTTATCTTTAAAACTGTAGAGTGAAAGCGTAAAACAAAAATTAAACTACAAATAATCTTTAAATTTTAATTAATCTAACATTATTTCCTGTATATTTTTACAGCAAGTATGAATATTCTAAATCAATATGTTATGTGTTTGCTAATTGAGGTATTTATTTTGAAGAGGAGAAAAATCGTAACTCTCCACCAAAACCACAAAAGTTTACTAGAGATAAGAAAAAATAAAATAGGGAGGTTAGGGATGACAATGGGTAGGGTTTGTACCCTACCCATACATGCAGTTTAAAAAAAATACTCATACCTATTATTTACACTTTAATTAAAATAGATTAATAAATAAATACTATTTTGTGATTAAATTTAAAAATTATCCAAATATCATAAATACAATCATAAAATATTATAAACTAAAATATTTTTTAACTCAAAACATTTCAAATAAAGTTGCAAGTCTTACAACAGTATTTGAGATTAGTAAAAACAATTTATAAGAAGTTGCAAGTATAATTATAAAGACACATTTAATAAGATATAACTCTTAGTTATAAAGTAACAATTATTTAACTATTCATCATAATCAAATTCTTAAAAAGTTTGCAAACTTTATCTTTTGATTTGATTATAAATATTGTAATGGTCCAATAATATTAATAGATATTAAAACATAAAGGCAAACAATAATTAAATTAAATATTAATATAATAAATAAATAATATATTTATATAAGTGCGGGTGCGAGGCGGGGTGAGTACTATAGTACCCGTACCCGCCATACCCGCTTAATTTTGTGGGTAATTATCCGTTCCCGTGTCTATTATTCGGGTTTTTATCCTATCTATTGTGGATTTTTTTTTGCGGATACCCATTAGATTTAAACCTAATTGTCATCCCTAAGAGAGGTGTGATTTAATTTAAAGTTATTTTTTAGTTTAAAATCTCTCATTCGAAAAATTTGTTTTCTTCTTCTCTTACTAATTAATAATTTTTTATTTTTAAAATGTGTAAATATATAAACTTCAATGAGAAATCTAATTTTCACCTTTTCATTTAAGAATAAATCTATGAGAATATAAAAAATTAGTTATCCTCAAAGCTTTTATACCTAATTTTTTTCTTTCTAAACCTTATAAATTCTTTATTTACCTATTTTCAAAAATGTGATTCAACAAACAATTACTGTTTTTCTAATAAAAGGTAATTGAATTACTGTTTTTCTAATAAAAGATAATTGAATTACTGTTTTTCTAATAAAAGATAATTGAGTGAATATAAATTAATATATTTAATTAATATTAT
>JBBPBT010000685.1:12800349-12819847 GCA_037974875.1 Cicer bijugum
AATTTAATAAAAATAACATTATCTTTTTTATTAATATATTTTTATGTATGCAATGATCAAATAATTATAATACATACAGCAATCAAATGAAAGAATATGTTAGGACACTCGGACAAAAAAAAAATTACTTCTAAATTACCATAATCATCATTTAAAATTTTTGTCCACGTATTAAAAAAAAACTCATTTTAACAAGATATCAATATTTAACTATGATTCGTTTTTTATTACTATCCACATAAAGTTTCATAATACTTTACAAGTTATACATATAATAATTATTGAAAAATAATTTAAAGAAGTAAAAATAATATTAAAAATAACCTTCATTATTTAACAATTTTAATTTATTAAAATGACATGTGAGATACTGAGAGGGAGAGAATATGTAAATAAAAAAATGAAATGATGAAGAAGTGATCCATGCTAACAGTCACATGTGTTAGTTAGGTAGGAGTGTCTACCACTATGGATTACAATACCGCCCGCACGTTGTCCCTTTGGAAATGATCAGACTTAAGACATTTGTACAACATAAGACACATAAATAATTGTATTCGTTTTTCATTTTCCTTATTTTGTTACAGGTATACAAACATACAACCGCTAATGTCAAAACACCAAAAGATTGTTATGAAATTGAATATGATAATTTTATGACAGACATTGTTATTCGGCCCCATGGTACGTTACAAACATCACTCATTTGTCTTCACTTGACAAGCCACATGCTCTTGTCTGTACCACAGTAAATGTCGGTTATACAATATGAATAACAATTAATTCTACTAATAGAATATAGAATATACGTATATAACAAACTTGATTGTGAACTACTACTTGCTAATTGCTATTTCAAAGCCACGATTACGATATCAGCATCAAATAGATAAAAGGATAAATAAAATGAAAATTCTGGCAATATTACAAAAGTAAAAAAAATAAAATGGTCTATTAAAATTTCAACAAAAAAGAATACAGTTTTTTTATGCAGTAAAAGAAATGAAAGAAAAAAAAATATAATTCTTTCAAAAAGGTTGAATGATGTTCATCTTGATCCTAACCCAGCCAACCTACCCAAAATCCCCTGTTTATAAGGCAAGAAAGTTCTCTTCTTCAAATCCTCTGACTCTGCCTTCTTCCTTGCATAGAGCCATTCATGTGCAGAAACATTTTCCTTTCTTTTACTAAACTTTGGATTCTCAGTGTTTCTAATGGACGAACCTTTTCCTTCTTCAGATTTCTTAAAGGAAAGAGAGTATTTCCTGAATGGATCTTTGTTTGAACCTCTTCCTTCTGATGCACTTCGAAACAACAAAAAATCTCTCAATCTCCATATTCTAGAAGAACTTTTTGAAGAAGAAGAAGAAGTTGGAACAGAATCCTCTTTATTATTACTCTGTTGTGGTCCTTCAAATGTGTAGTGTGATGTTCTGTGTGGAGAATGTGAACGCGTGATTCTACGACCAGATTTCGATGATGAAATCTCAGATGTTGGATTTCTATCTCTACCTCTTCTCTCTTCAACAACAGAGGGTTCTTTGTTCTTTTTTGGTGGAAACAAAGTTTCAATAATAGTTTTTTTCCCTTTTACTATTGGGGATTTTGTGGGTCGATTAGGGGATAAAAGAGGCGATTTGGGAGTTTCCAAAGGTTTGATTTTTCCAGCATGGAAGAGTTCTTCAGCTGATCGAGGTGATGAATCGGATTCTCTGTGAACAGAGAAAGCGAATCCACCGTGTTCATCGTCATCATCATCTTCGGCAACGTTGTTTAAGTAATGATCGAATTGGGAGTAAAATCTTGATGGGGTAGCTGGGGCGCTTAAGTAATAATCTTGTCCAAAGCGTTTAGGTGAACAAGGAGCACTTAGATATGGTGATATTGTTGATGGGTTGAAATCGAAATGGTTTATGCTAAAAGTGGGACTTCCATTGGGACTACTAGGTGATACCACTTCCATTTTCTTCTTTTCTTTTAATCAATTTTCAATTTTATGGTTACATAGGTAGTAAATATGTGTGGTTGTTGTGGAATATATATACACAAAATTGTAATAAGAGAAAGAACACTAATAATAATAATAATAAGATAATACGTGAAGGGGTGAGATTGTTTTGTTGACCATTGTATCATATGGTATGGTATGGGCCCCTGCCAAAACTTATTGTCATAGCCGCTTTTCTATACTTGGATATTTTTTAATTAATAATAATCATTTTAAACAATTATCATTTTCATAGCTTTGATCCAAATCGAGTGACTCCAATTTTAAAATAATTTTTTCATTTTTTCGAATAATTTTAAAATTGAATCGTTCTTGATCTAATAGTCAACGTGGTGTGGCTTTTTTTTTTATGCACGTAAACTCGATTCCTAAAATATCTACCTATGTCATGTGTAGTGTAACTGCGTGCGTGGGAGTAGAATTATTAATCCTACACGTGTGAACTTTTACCGGTTGTAGAAGACTCCCACACGTGTGATCATGTTGTAGGATAGCTTATTGGGTTGTTTTAGCTTAGTTATTTACCTACTACTACTAGTAGGACTACTATACCACGTGTAATGGTCTGAAATGGATAGTCGTATTATTTATCAAATTTGGCTGTTTCTAGATGAGCTTTTTTTTATATTGTTCACCAAAAAAAAGATGAGTTGTATTTTTGGTATAAAAGTGCTTCTAGACGAGTTTAATAGGAATACGAGTAGCTAATCTTTGATTAACACATTAATTTGTATTACGTATGAATGGTATTTATGAGTAATGAGTTTGGGTTGCTTCATAAACAAGAGTAAATTTGACCTTGTCTATGAATGAAATAAAATTAAATGAAACATTGGATAGTTATCAATTTTGGTGGCGGGAAAAAATGGGTGGATTCTAGAAGGGATTTAATATAGTGTACTCATTTTCCTTATAATAAGGCTTGTGATGTAATTCTCTACAGATACATACTTTGAAATCGATATTTTTTAGGCTAATCGAATCTGGACAATGAAATTGCATTCTTTAAATTAGAATCTTTTAATTACTAAATTAATTTAACAAAATCTTTTAATTAGAATCTTTTGAAGTTATTAATTACCTAAAGCTAACTTTGGTGCCTTAGTGACGATGATCGTGACATTTATTTACCGATTTATATGCGGACAAATCTGTTTTTCTTCATAAAAATAACACGACTTATAGATTTTATATGATTAGTTAAAAAATTCAACTATTTAATTGGTAAAAAAGAATAATATTGATGAATCAAAAGGGTAAGATTGAACAGAAAAAGGATATACCAAACTTGGTATCATTTTATATTAATTTAAACATTTAAAGACAGTTATCGAAATAAAAAAGAATGATAATAAAGTATTTCAAATTAAGCATAAAATTAAAAAAAAAATACAAAAATCATATATTTTTTTTCATTTATGGTATAGATTAATTATTATTATTAAAATATGGTCACGACATATCGTTCATGCATTTAAATCTAACTATTTTATTTATTAAAAAATAATTATTATTCATTCAAAGTCGTAATATATATATATATATATATATTATTTTAAAAATTAGTTGAATAATCAATCGATCAAAATATTTATTACTTCAACAATTAGATTAAATTATTATATTTTTTTAATTCAACAATTAGATTAAATTATTATATTTTTTTTATTAAATTTCTTACCTATTTCAACCAACGTCAAGTTTATTTGACAAAAGTTATTTAAAAATTATTAAACTAAATTAAATATAAATAAAAATAAAATAAAAATATAAACTGCAAATAAAAATAAAGTTGATTAATATATGTCTAAAAAAGACAATTATAATAAGTATTTATATATTTAAAATTAAAGTCTAAATCTTATCTGATATGATCGTGACATTTAAAAAGTGTGCCTAAACTACTATCGAATTATATTTTACTTTATTCTTCAATTATTTTTTACTTACCAAGTAAAATTTAATGTGATTGAACAAGACTTGACTCCATCGGTGTTGACAAAATCTCAATTAATCCTTGATGGCATCAACTCCCAAGACTCGAATGATATTAAACTTTTATCATTGATCTTGACTAATAATTTAAAATAATTTTAGACTTAAACACATGTCCCATGTGTCACATTAATCAATTCATGCACCTGAGATAGTGCGACACGAGCTAGTTAATTATAACACGCGTCGTGTAATCATTTGCACAATAAAAGCATAAAAATAGACGGCGTTTTGTTTCTCTCTTCCGATTAATGGCTAACTCAATAACTTAGACAATAAGTGATTTATCAAACAAAAAATCCAAAGACATTAAGGGGATTTTTCCACCTTATATGTTTCCCTTTTGAAGACATGCTCCTTAAATGATATGGCTCTTACACAAAAAATGATATGGAAACCAGCCAAAGACCACTTTGGTTTTTACCGTTGTAGTCTTTTTGTATTTCCGATATCTTAATCATAATAATTTTAACATTAGCAGGCTCACTCAAGATAGCAAATGTAAACTTTTTTAATATAGTTAATAGATTAAGAAGCCATATAATTACTATCAATTGTCTATTTTCCCAATCAATATTATGGATTCCAAATAGAAACTGAGAGAATAAATTTACATTTTTTTTCGATTTGTTATAATATTCCATTGCATAAACTCCGCACAACTTTGTTTTATTACTCAAAATTAATCATATATTGAATTATAAGTGTTCAATTAAGATATTGAAGTGTAGTCAAATCTATTATTCTTGTTGTTTTTAATTAATGATTCTTAATCATTATACCACTCTTCTTAGCTTGAAATTCCAACACAACTTGCAAACTTCAGTGTCTAGTAGTGCATAATATATGAGTTAATTTCAATTATTTAGAAAAGGACACAATAATTATGAGTCTTTTGGACCACAAGCCAATCCTCATTGCTTATATAACTACAGAATTCTAGTATCATCTTACTTTGAATGTTTGATCATACATAGAAGTCTATAAGTATTTTCCTTACTATGAGTAATATTCTTTACTTTGTAAAAATGTTCCATTTGTTCATTGACACACTAATAGCATTGCCTAAAAATAGTGGATTCTTACTCAAAACAACCAAGGTTATTTTTAATCTTCATTGTTTGTTAGTTGCTCCATTCATAAATATTTCATCCATCCTACAATATTAATCACTTTAACAAATAACACGTAGATTAAAAAATGCATTTGATTTTACAGAAATTACCCTTCATTAATAAGAAAAAGAGATATTAACATGAACATGCTGTTTTTTTCCTAATATTTGAAATCAGGATCCTATAATCATGCCTTTTCTATAGTCCTTTAGGATTTAGAGATGTAACGCTGTGTATACAAATTGTACCCCTAAAGCGGTTTAAAAAAAAATATACAGAAAATTGAAGCAAAATAATTATGTGCATAGCAAGTATCTAAAACTAAACTCATATGGCATGATATTTACAAATTGTGAGAGAGGTTGGTTTTTTCTTTTGTCTAGGAACTTAATTGCTTCTTTTCCTTGTTCACTTGGTAATTGGAGGCATATCCAGTCCATTAATGATTCCATGTCTTTTGCAAAGTCAAGTAAATACCAATCTAACATCTTTGGAATAACAAACTTTGATCTTGTAATTCCAACTGCAGCTTGTAAGTATTCTCTTTTCGCCTCTTCGAGTTCCTTCTCAACATGAGATGCCGTGTAAACTCGAACCTGCATTTGTCAAGTTTATGAAATAATTGAATTGTAATGTGACCACAATTAGATACATCATTCATATTTGATTATAATTCTCTACTATATAAAATGATGGTACAATCGCAATTGTAACAACTATTTAAAACCTCTATAGAAGATTAAAAATTCAAGATTACACAAGTTCCACAACTTACAGCAGGAGAGGACCAAGTTCCACAAGAGAGAGCAAATGTGACAAGAGGTTCTGACAATTCCAAACCATAAATGCTTCTTACTTTCATTTCATGATTATTTACTTCCTTTGATAATGTTTGTTTGGAATTTAGCTGTAAGAACCATAGTATAGTTAATAATTTTGTACATCTTCCCACCAACAGAAAAAGCTACATTTGAAAAGGACAGAACTTACATATTTCCAGTGATATGGAAGCCTTAAAATGCAGTGTTCTATGGTTGTTGCATTTAATAAGTGTCCACCTACATTTATTGTTGCCTGAATGACATTAAAACCACATAATTTATGAGCAAACCAATGTTATTATATGCTAAACTTGGAGAACAAACAAAAGTAAGACCACACCTTCTGCATCAATGCAACAACCATTTCAGGACTCTCTGGTATGCCATTTTCTATAAAAGCCTGAAGCAAAACAGAACTTTGAATAAGCCATTACTAACATTAGGGATAAAAATTAACTAAAACCACTAAAAAATAAATGTGTTTAGAATACACTAAAATCACATTGGAAAATAGACTTTTCTAATAGACATAATCAACATACATTCATCATACACGCATTATATATGTTGATCCAGAATGCAAGCTTCTGTTGATGGTTCAGGTTCTCAATGTTGACACAGGCTAGTTTTCTCAAAAGATGTCTGGAAATTTTGTGAAATTAGAACAACTTAACATCTAATTAACGCGATTGATGATAAAAAGTAAAGTAATAGTAGTTTAGTTTGAATTTGAATAAAGTTTAACATACTTGAATCGATGCAGTACAAACAAAGACTTAGCAGTGTGTGTTGGATTAAAAGATTCAGCTTCAAGACTAGAACATAATTGCTTATATGGACCAATATCCCTCATTCCAAATACCAAGATACCATAAGGATCCAAATGTTCTGCAGAAACTTGATTCTTCAATGTACTCATTCTCAAGAGAATGCTAGTTAAACACTTGAGAATATTTTCAGAGATTATATTTGGACTTTCATCTCCTGAAAGCGTTTCGTGTAGACGATGATTTCTTACTTCTGCAGTTAGTTTGTTGTTCAGCCTTAGTTCTTGCTGCTGCTGCAAAGTGGGAAAACTTTGAAAAATTCTTCAGTTTTTTATCTACTGGTAACTACTGCTATGAAAAAGTATATTTGGTCATGACAAACCTGCTTTTTGGGAGGTTCCAAACGTGTCTGTAGTGATTTATTTTCAATTGGAATTTTCTTAAGTGGAGTTTTTGTCATTTGGTCTTTACATATAGATTGCTTGCTGCACTTGAAAGAATGAGCACTTGATTGAATACTTTTTCCTTGTTTTTCATCTGGTAAGATAAACATGAGATGCATGATATCATAGACTAACTCATGTCATATACTTCCTCTGATCTTGAATATAAGCAAAAAAACATATATATTCGGATTGAATTGATATACTTTTTTACATGTATTTAAGAACAGAAGGGTAATGTATTTTATGAAATGCATACTCACCAGAAAGTGCTGTTGTTAACCTAGTGCCAGATTTTGCAGCATTAATCAATTTTGTACTATTATTTGGGTTTGCATTGTTCACAGATGACGCAGCTGAATTATCAAGTTTCATCTTTGTGGATGACATGTAAACTGCTTCTTGATACAAATCTTGCCTGAAATTTAAGACCTTCTCTTCAAGCCTAACTATTTCTTCTTCGAGTACTGCAACTTCGGCCACAAGTCCTAATGTCTTTTTTTAGGATCAAATTCATCACTCAAATACTCAACTTAGGATTATAATTATATTGATTTCATAACTAGTAGTGAAGAAAAGGACTAAAAAATATAAAGGTAGAGTAATTTACTAACATAGGGAGGAAGATAAGGTGGAAGACGAGGAAGAGCTCCCAAAGGCCTATTCAAAGCTCTCTCCAATGCCTTGGAAATACTCTCTTCATGCCTAAGCTTATTCTTCAACCTCTCCACCTGAAATTCAAAAAATTCATTCTTCTCAGTTTCTAATTAGAAGCAAAAAAATGAATAAAATTGAAGAAGAAAAAACAAGGACATTCATTACATCTTGTTGCAAAGCCAATTTTCTGTCTTTAACTTCATTCCTCATACCCTTTTGTGAGATTCCCTTCATCTCTTCCTTTTCATCCAAAACTCAAGAGATTAGAATCAAACTGTGCAATTTATCTATAGTTTAAAAGTGAAGATACATAAAAAACACAATACTGAAAAAGAGAGCATTTTTTTTATTCTTTTTTGAAGATATGGTATTTCATATTGTAGTATTTAATTTGAAGAAATGCCGAGTTTTGAGGAATTCTGGGATCTTTGTAAGAAGAACTGTTACGCGATCATGATCATAATTTAATAATAAAATTAATTAATTAAACTTAAGTTACTGTACAAACCGTTTTTCAAAAATGTGCATGACATAAATGTACCCTCTTATGAGTTCTGACTTTATAACAAGTTTAATTACTTTTTCATGTGACCTTGGAGCTTTCCTCGTCCTCACGGTCGTGTTCATTTTTTTTCAACTTCTTCTACCTCTGAAAAATGAAAATGATCAAAATTGCTTGAGTAAAAAATCCGAACCTTTAATTTTTTGTCTTAACAAATATTAAAAGCCTCAAGTGAATGATCTATGAAGATATATAAACTCCAGTGTAGAATTGATTCATTTACTTTACTTCCTCCACCATGACTTTAAAAGGGATAAAATAATTGGTTAGTTTATGAATATGAAAGGTATAGAAATAAATGTAATAATAATTATAAGGTGTTGCTTATAATTTTGTTTAAAAGATTGTGTAGGGACAAAAAAGAACTTGTCCAAGCTGGAACGGAACGCAAGCACTAATGATAGAAAGAGGAGGGGCATGTAATTGAAATAGAAGAATCCAAGTAAAAGGTTAATGTCATGTCATCATGAATCAACGTGCCTTTTACATTTGATGTTTAAATTAAATTTTACCTTAACCCCAAACCAACGCAACGCTCCTCCCCCTTGGGTTATTTATCATTTTTTCTAGGATTCTTCATTTGTTATGTTCTTAATTACTTAATGGAATTCAAAATAATTTGATGGGAGCTGGTAGCTTTTGCCGGTTAATTATACAGTGATGTCTTTAAATAATTCAAATTAAGTGAGGGTTTTGGTCAGGCAAAAGCTGCACACTTCACATGCTTTGCCATCTCACCCCCTTTACACTTTTTGTGATTATTATCAGTATTAAGTAGATTAATGAATTCGATTTATTAATTTTCTTTTTTCTAAATTATTTATTTCCAAAAATCATATTAAAATAATATTTTAATATATATTTGTAACTTTTCTTAAAAAAATATTAGTATATTTTTAATATTAAATTGAATTTGTCGAAATTATGATAAAGAGTCACGGTTTAATAAAGTTGCAAGTTGTAGTTTTTAAAAAATTATAATAATTTATTCTAATGAATTTATTATGATATCAAAGACGCATTGATTAATTTTGAAAATCACATTTTTAATGAATTTTTTTAATTCGTAATTCTTTTCTTTATAAACCAAACTTGGTATCTAAACTACATACATGTCTACATTTTCATTAATCTCCCTTAAGTTGTTCGGTTGAAGAGTTAAACACTAACTTTTTTTTTAAAAGTGATCTTAAGTTCAAAATCAAGAAATTAATGTAACCATTAATTTTCTAACATTTACTTATTAAAGTAATCAACTACTTACATCACCGTGGCTGATGAAACATCATAGAATTAAATTTACATATTTCTTTTTTGGTACAACATATTTTTAATTTTGATTCTGGCAATTGACAATCTTTTATTTGTCGTTCTTTTTAACGCTATCTTTTGGATAGACCTTCTTTCAATTTATTGGCTAAACAAAATAATTAAGAAGGGAAAATACAGAGCCCGGAAGAGTACTACTATATTGTCACAATTCACTAGTAGTTGGCACGTACGTATCAAATCAAATATTTATTTGATATTCCCTCCATTATTATTTATAAGTAAGTCAATTCACAAAAATGATATATTTATTTAAAATGTTGATATTTTTCTTTAAAATAGAAAATGTGGGAGTATAAGCATACAAGTAAGTGTGCTAAACTAAAACTTAGTTGAGCTATTTAAAAGGTCACTATTTATCGGCGGCATAAATGAGAAATATGCATGATTGAAAAAGCTAGCCGAAAGAGGTGACATAATTCACGAAATCGCACACGAAACGGCAAATAGAGATGATGATGATAGGTAGGTGAGAAGATACTACTATCATATAAACATAAGCTAAAGTTTGTGTTTCAAACATGAACACCCCTTATTGTCTCCGTCCACGACCCCATGACTGTGACTCCAAATCACAAGTTCACGTTAGACGTATCTTAAAATCTTTTTATTTATAAAGAAAATCAGATTTTTTTGAACTCGTTCTAATTTAACACTGCATGTATCTAATTTCTCATAAAATGAGATAATGTAATTTTTGGGTACATTATGTAATTTCAACTTTTAACTTTTTGGTTATCATACAACTTGCCAATAATAGATCCAAAAATAAGTAATGATCAGTAAACTTGCAGCCCTATGGCTAGCGTGAAATTAACAATTAAATTTTCTTGTATTCGAATTGTGTCAAACACGGAGACAAGTTTTCAACATAGGTTCTCGGTGCTGAAGTTTGGTCAATTTGTCAAGTACATATCCTTCATTCATGTTTCAATGTATGTTTAATTTTGATGAAGTAACATAATTAATTATAACTGTAAGTGGTATTGTTTGAATTAGAATTTAAATCAGAATATAATTTTCTTCTCCTCCAATTATATGGACTGGATGCGGTCTAAAATTAACTCAAATAAATGCCTTATGTACCAAAACAATCAGATAATAGATTCTACTGCATCGAATTAGCATAACAGAGCAACATCGAACAATTATGCATCATCACAAATCCAGAAGTTAGAGTATTAAAATAGAAACATTAATTAATTAACAGAATTACATAATAAGAACACAATGAAGATATTATTAACAACATTAGTATTAAGATTAACCACCACGGAGCCTGAGAACAAGGTGAAGTGTAGATTCCTTCTGAATGTTATAATCAGCAAGAGTTCTTCCATCCTCAAGCTGCTTACCAGCAAATATCAAACGCTGTTGATCCGGTGGAATTCCCTCTTTATCCTGAATCTTCGCTTTCACGTTATCAATAGTATCAGAACTCTCAACCTCCAAGGTGATGGTTTTTCCGGTTAGGGTTTTGACGAAAATCTGCATCCCGCCGCGAAGTCGAAGCACTAAATGAAGCGTTGATTCCTTTTGGATATTGTAATCCGCAAGTGTCCTTCCGTCTTCTAATTGTTTTCCGGCGAAGATCAATCGTTGCTGGTCTGGAGGAATACCTTCCTTGTCTTGAATTTTTGCCTTCACGTTGTCGATTGTATCGGAACTCTCTACCTCTAGTGTAATGGTTTTGCCGGTTAGAGTTTTCACGAAGATCTGCATCATGAATTTGTAGTTTCGTGCAAGAAAAATAAAATAAGAGCGTTTTTTGAGAGAAGGATGATTAATAAAGAGAAGAGGTTGTACAGTTTATATAGAGTTGAATAGAAGAATCCCGAAGCTGAAGCGAGGAAGGAACGGTGTAAGGAATGATATTTCAGGGTAGGTCTAGGATATTCTAGGAGGAATAATGCAACAGACACACTTTTGATTTCACCAATAGATTCTTATAAAATTAATCCCTTACTTTAAAGAATAAACTAAACAATATGAATTATTGATAATCAAATGTGTAGTTAATATTATATGCAGATGTATAATTATTATAAATAATTTATTTTAAATGAGACATTTTATTTTTCAACATATTTTTATTAGTTGAAATTTAAATGGATAATACTAAATTTAAAAAGACTCATATAATTTAATAAAATTTGAATTTCAATCAAGAAAAAATAATGTATATTACTAAAACTCTCTTTTAAATCAATTGTGTCGCCTATTGACGTCAATGGCAATGCTGCAAATTGGCGGCAAGGTATAGATGTGATCATCCATTGAAAACCCCCTTTAAAGAAATCCTTAACTTTGTTTTCTTGCAAAGAAGAGACTTGACGTATAAATAATTTGGACTTCGAAAGAAGAACTACGTGACAAAATAAAAAACATTTTACTTTATTAAAAAAATATTGTATTATTCAATTTCTTTTTTAATTACACATATAATTTACTTGGATTTGAATTCATGTTACATGTTACGTTACCACATATTTAAACAAAAACTAATATAATTTGGTAGGTTTTCACTAACCTATTTGACTGTAGTTAGAAAAAATCGAGGTGAAACTAACAATAATGTAATAAAAATGGGTTTAAGTAAAATCTTGATTACAGTAGTTTATCCCACACTAAAACTACTTTTACGTTCACGTCTTTGCACAACGCGGGGTATTACCATATTCATCCTTATGAGACTAAGATTTTTCCCTCAATACATCTACTCCCGTCTAACACTAATACGTTTTTACTTAAACATTCTTATAAACTCATTTCAAATCTTATATTCTATGTGAAACTTGAATTTTATTATAAGGTGAGAAAAAGCTCCACAACCATACCGCTCGTGGTTAAAATCAAACACATTGCTAAATTTCTATCCTTAAATTTGCATTTTACTGATGTATTTTTTTCGTTTAAGCGGATGTCCAAGGCCAGGAACTTCTTTTCAGCTATTTAAAATTCTATTCAATCCATATTTTTAGGTAAAATGCCAATTATTTTGTTCTTCCGAACATTTGGGTTGGCTTAATTGACTTCAAGATTTACCGTTAATGCACTTTTTATGACCAGCACAATGCACGGATTTGAAATCTCTTGCACAAAAAGAATTTGATATCACACTAGACACACTTGTGATGCGGGTGTAGAAGTATGTGCATCATGGAAATTAGAATAAGAAATTCGATCCGTTTGTTGCTCGGCTTTTGGATTTTGTCACAAATCTTTCCTCCTAAGATCAAACTCTAGTTAGAAGCTGACTGGTTCAACTAGGATTGAATCAAACTCAAACTAAAGATTGAACGAGTAATCTACAAACCATTTAAAACATAAAAAATCCGATTTACAGTAAATAACACTTCTTAATACCATTGACAGTTTGACACTCCTCAAAGTTCAAGGACACATTGAGTGCTCTTTTCAATTGGTGATAAATAAATAAATAACTGGTATTTACATGATGAAAATTATTTACTACTAGCACATAATAATCTCATGGGACTAATTCTACTGAACAGAGAAGAGAAAGTAAATCCGTCCATAATGTCAATTCAATACATTAATCAAATATATGCTGCACAAAGAAATAGCTGGAAACATCTCCATATTGATATGATGGGCAGAAAACTACCTCAATAATTCATCATAGGATCCTAATGCTTCGAGGATGCTTTCTACCCAACTGTCAAGAGAAAGGTTATAAAAAACGGATGTATCAACAGGAATTAACGCAGTCTAAAAAGCAATAAGATATATGTACTAACTTGGCCAACTTACCCAGAAATTCAAGCAATCATTTTTTTATCATAACAGGTCAAAGCATAGGCTTTTGTTCAACTATTATTCTAATGCAAAATACTCTCATAAGTTGTCTTAATGAAAAATACAATCATATTTTCACACAACCACCACAACTTTTTTAAAACGAATCAAAAATTTCAGTCATTGTTAATATTTCTAATCTCCTGTCGTTGCTTTTGTAATATTCCGATAATAATTCCACAAGATTCTATATTAATAGTAATAAATTCAACTTCAACAGCATAGTAACATATAAAAGACACCCGGATGTGGTGGTCTAGAGTGAAGGGTGTAATTGTTGATTTTTTTAATCATCCATTACAGAGCACTTAGAGAGGACTCACACATACCCCACCAGAAATAGACAAAAACATTATTAGAAAGATAAACTAATTACTATTCTTTTGGATATAAAAAAGTTATTCCTAAATTTAAAATAGTCACCATGAATAGATGTGGGTGAGAGGTCTTTAAACTTGCTAAAACTTGAAAAAAGACCCTTCTGACCATTGACGAAATAAAAATCATTAATCATTGATGCACGTTTAAATTAAGATGTATGATGGCCATTTGTCCACATCATTTGCTAAAAAAATTTAAACAAAAAAAAAAACATATTTTTTAATTCTAGTAACGAAAAAAATACCTAACAATAGAAGAATATTAAATTAAAAAGTAAAAAGCTTCTTTAAAAATGTATTGGAAATAAAATGCCAAAAAATGTGTGACTGTCATGTGTACTGAATCTACTGATTAATAATGTGATAAATAATTTCCATGTAGCTAATGAAGTGAAATCTAAAAGTCTATGATCCTCTAGTGTAGGTTTGACAGTTATTTCAAGTTAGTATAAAGTTATGGGAGTGATTATACGTGTTTTTTTTTAAATGAAGGTGAGTTATTAAAACTTCAGTCACTCTTAAGAGGTGTAAACTTGCATTTTCAAAAAATTAAAGAGCTTGTTAAAAATGTAGTGTTAATTATTTCAAAGAGCCTTCTCCATGTGCCAGACAGTGAACGCTCGTGTGTGTGTGTGTGTGTGTGTGTGTGTGTGTGTGTGTGTGTATAAAACAGGCATTGAATACTTTTAGAAGAGAATTATCACAAGAAACCCCCTCTCCCCCCAAAGTATTCTAAAACGTGGATTTGTGTTTACCCTTCAAGGCCTGGTTGTGCTGGGTAGTACACATTTCTGAAGCCTAATCTTCTTGCCATTGCAGCAGTTGTCTCACCAATGCATGCAACAGAATTGCTCCAATCAGAATCTGAAATGAGATTCTTCCAGGCACTGTTGTGGAAGAGCACGTGAACTAGGTAAGTTGTCTCAGGAAAAAAATCAGCTGCATAAATACTAAATAATATTCTTCCTAAGAAAAAATGTCCTACCTATTTTTTAAGTGCAAATAAGAAAATAAAGCAAGTTTTTTTTTGTGAATCTTACAACTGCAATAAGCATTAGGACACTTAACTAACTAAGGTACTAACACGGTTAGTTGGTATGAAAGAGTTAAGTCAATGGAACTCATCACCGAAGTACAACACATAGCGCCTGCTTACACAGTTGACTTATGGAATCAAAATATAATTGACTTAACTATACATAGATTTGAAATGGATATTAAATTATTAAAATACTAAAAGCAAAACGGGAAGAAGCAAAAAGAAACTCACCGAATTGCAGATGGTGAAGCTACTGTAACAACAGTGGCAGCAAGTGCTTGCTTTAGAACCATCTGGTCAACATGTTGAACTGGCACCTGACGGCTAAGTTAGAATTAGGGGCAACAGTAAATATCTGGCAGAGATATATAATAATCCATAAACAGTCCAAACTAGTTGTCATTCCAAGTGTGAGAATAGTTGGTTATGACCGAGCTAAGCAAACCGTTTGTATCTATTTTTTTTCTGAAATGACAATGAACAAAAGCTAGTGATGCTGGTGTAGAAGTATGTGCATGCCATTATTCTGAAGTTATAAACTTCTACATAAAATTTATAAGGGAAAATTTGTATGAAAAGGAAATGTTTTCAAGCATTCCTTAACCTTTTCCTCCAAACTGCATATTGCATAATGTGACACACTTGACAAAATACATCATAGCAGGAAAATCATTTTCAGAAACACTACTTCCAAACAGGCCATGAAATATATTACAGGGAATGTATCATTAATTACACTTAATTAAGCCTGACTTATTGTAAGAAACACTAATCAAATATGCCGTGATTGCAAGGAATGTTTGTATTGGACCATGTTTTCTTGAAAAAGAAGGGAACACCAAGAATAAAACATTTTACCGTTGTATATGTATTCATCCTTGTAACTTCAAATCCACGACTTGAAAGCCCTTCCTCTGGTTATGTATATATCACAAACTATCAGAATGCCATAACTAAAATAATTTTAAAGTAAAACTTTGAAATAGTAAATGTTATTTTTTTTAAAGCAACAAGAACATTTCCCATACCAATCTCATTGCTAGCCTTCGCAGAAGCAGGATATAGAATGGTGGTTTTATTTCCTATTTTGGGAAGTTCTGTAGCCAAAACTTTTCCTGTTGCTGAAAATATCAAATCCTTAATAAGTCACTTTCAGAAGTTGAAGCCTTAAATTACAGTTTACTGAAAACAAGCTTCAACTAACACTAATTAGCAATATGATCAACTACAGACAAATTGCTAAAGATGGTTGCGCCCCTGATTCACAGAAGCAACAAAACAATCAAAGTAAAGCCAAGTCCTTCTCTCACCTACCTGGATGCATATCTTAGAACTATTGTTATAGTATATATTCCTTGAATATCCACAAAATACTAGTACGATTTGGGAATTGATTTGTATTTCTTGAGTCAGTCATCCATCATGGTGAAGATGCAAAACTGGGGAAATGCAATGCAGGAGCCATTTAAATTCAGTCTACACTTAACTGACAAACATGGATACCTTTTGATGGTGCAAAGGCAACATCGAGTGATTGGTTTGAAGACAGCAAAGCTTCCTTGAAAATGCTTGCAGTACCTGATCCAACAACACCTATTCTGACGCGAGGCATCCCAGCAGCTCTAAGGACAACAATTAAGACTAAGCTAATCATTTCTTAGAAAATTAATTGCTCAATAACATTATATGAACTACAAAAAAAAAAGCTATTGTAAAGAACAGATCAAAAAAAGGTTTAGTTTTTTTATGTTCTTTATATCACTGCATCTAACCAACTATAAACTACACTAACAAATTAGACCACGACAATTAAAAACATTGAATATTCAACAAATTTACATTTTCATCTTTAACAACTTGTGCACGATTTAAATGGTTAATAAAAAACAATTGGATAAGATGTTGCATAAAATATTTTAAGCATTCTGCCTAGATGACTACATGGTACTATAATTATTAAAATGGTATAAAATTATCATTAGAGAGAAAAAAGAGCAAGATGTCAAGTCCTTGAAGAAAAATAACAATTTTTTTAACAGAAACATCAACTTAAGGTACCCCTCATCACGGATAAAGTGACTTTGGAGGGGTGAATGTTTGAAGGTGGAAATGATTTGCCAATAAATTTAAAATCATTTGAAGATAACTAAAGATTAGTTCACTTCAAAATTTGAATTTTCGGAAATAATTCATCAAAAATACATTCAAAATTTTCAAAATCATTTGAAGGTAACTAAAGGTTACGTTTGTATGAAGGTAGTTACTTAACTTCAAATTTGAATTTTCAGACATAATTCATCTGAACTACATAACTTCAGCAATTTTTACACAACTTAACCAACCAAATCTAAATCCTTACCTCCATGCTTCTAGAAAGACTGAACCAGCCTCAGGAGAAGTTATGACAACCCAATCAAATGCATTATCTGCAAGAACAAGAATCAAGGGAATAAATGAATAGGTGAATATTGATAAGGTACTCATAATAAGCATGAAATTGACAGCTTGGTTCATGTTATCATGTGTATCAGAAAAGACATCCAAAAGATATAACATGCAAATGAATTTTTAATTTGACAAAATTATCATGGAATCACAAATGCCATATTTATCCACGCTACTTCGGTTAAGATATCAATCCACATAAAGGAGCCCAACCCAGTTTCTTACAAATCATTAATCACACCATAGAGAAACCATTTGTGATGAGAAATAGCTCATCAATCCCTGATAATGATATTGTGTCATCAAGTTATCAACTTCACATAGAATTTTGAAATGTCACCTCTGCACCTTTCTTTCCATTAAGCACACAATTTTTTTCTAAAAATTGACCCAGTAAAATAATCAAATCATATAATATATGTACCAGATTAAAAAAACCAGAATGATCCTACTTCGCAAAATACTTAAATGTTAAGAACATCGGTTTTTCCTAGAACTTACCACTTAATGCACAAGGAAGCCTGTCGAAATCAGGTCCCCTTAGGTGCTCAATGAGTGGAAGCTCCAAACAACTGATTTCATGTTTGGCCTGCACTTGACATTGGATCATCATAATAGTTTCAGTGTATGTGATCAATCAAACCTAATCTTACAACAGTTGGTATCATTTGAATCCCTCTTTTCATTTAATTAACATGACCTGAGTTTCAAACCTAGCTGATCATCTCATTGCATGTTTGGTTAAATTAAATGTTTTAATTATTTTTGACAAAAAAAGTTTCTCTTTTCTCAAAAGCCCTCTTAGTAAAAAAACTATTAGGAACTTTTACACCTAAAATAAACTAATTAATTCAAAGTTCAAACACACACTAGTACATGAATATAGAAAGAAAAAAAAACAATATATGCAACATCAAGTTTTACTGTCAGACAACAAAATTTAGTCAGCTTAATGGAACTTCAAAATGCATAAAATAAATTTTATTATTCGAAATATGAACATATAAATATAGAAATCTAAATCACAGTCTGGACGTTGGCCTTTTATAGTTATTAATACTTTCTTATTTTAAGAGAACGTGGTTCAAAAAGATACATAAGAGCGCATAATAATAAATTAATTAATAAATTACAAGCAGCATAAATTTTCAAAGGAAAAAATAAATAAATCAATGAAAATATTGAGATTCATTTGAAACTTTAATCGAACATGTAAATGACGGAATTGCGTTCAATTAAATGAAAAACGTGGCATAGTTCTAATGGTTGAAAGAGAAAACGATTCGAATTTCAGGAAAAGCTTAACCAGAGACTAATAAGAAATGAGAATCAGAAAAGAAATCATAGCTAATTTGAGTTTGAGGCACTAAAATGAAGCAGAGTGTAATGTAATGTAATGCAGTGAGTACCAAAGCAGTGATGAGTTTGGCGTTTTTGCCACGTTCTCTGGTAACGACGACATTGGGGGTGAAATTGGAAGTGGAAGCAGCAAAAGTGAGAGAGGAGTTGGAATGGGTTGAAGGAGGAGCGATAGATTGAGAAAGGAAGAAGAATTGTTGCTGCCGGTGAAGTTGAAGACGAGGAGAAGGTGCATGACAGAGAGGGGAGACACAAAATTGAGCCATTGAAACGTGTTGGGCGAAGATACCAGCTGTTATCACATCAACAATTGCATTTCCACTTTCCCCTGCTTCTTTTTTCTTTTTTTAAATTAAATATTAATTACATACATGATTGGTATTGCAATACCCACAAGACGACAAAACCCCTTTTCAATTAAATAATCTAAATTTTATTGGATTTTTTATTATTTATTATACACTAATTATTAAATTTCTTTGAGTTTTATTTTCATGAATTAACAAAATAATTTTTTTTTAAGTATCTCGTAACTAATAATATATATATATATATATCACTTTTAAACATTACTAATAATTAACTATTATTATTAATTGATATTGCAAAAATTATTTATACTCCCGTTATATATAAATTGAATTTTTAAATTTAATAGTAATTTTAATCTGTAAGTATAGTTAAATGGTCATATACCATCAGTATAGATATTTTACATTGATAATAAATAAAAATCGTTAATTATATAATTTTATGATG